>JABSTQ010009795.1:0-292500 GCA_013358835.2 Ixodes persulcatus | reverse complement strand
GGCACCCGCGCCGCGGGGCCATGGGCTGTTGAGCACCTCTTCGCCAAGTAATCGTTATCGACGATCATCCACTCGTTCGGATCCTTGTGTGTCGTCGTCTTGCGCGGTATACATCATCGAGCGGGTTTTACCCCTTTCTGGAACTCCCTCCCAGGGGGATGTCCGCGTACGCCTGGCAGTCTCGGCGGGGGGGCATTATTTGTTGCGCGGAGCAGAGTGGCCCTAGTACGGCATCGAACAGCTGCCCACAGTCGCGCGTTCGACTACTCTACAAGGTGTGCGCCCTCGTAAACATTCGGAAAGTGAAATGACCAAGTTTTCTTCGCCTTGTTAAAAAAAAAAAAAAAAAAAAAAAACGTGCCTGTTCTTTTTTTTTTTTTTTTTTGGCGTCTGGTTTAAACGGAAGCTGACACCAGAGCACGCTTCTTTTTTTTTTTTTTTCCGGAGGTGTTAGTTGCATACAAAATATTTTTTTATTATCTTTTTATTTTTAACTTTTATTTGCGATACTGCTGCCCTGCGAATGTCTTGTGCGATACCGCGTGCAGGGGAAAATGAGCTCTACTCGAAAATGCGAAACTCTTCCTCTTATTGTCATGGCAGCCGTGGAAGCCGCCCATTATTCGTCTCTGCGCTTATTTGCGGCCTGCTCTGCCTTTATGTCGAGGGCGGTAATTCAATCATCTATCACATCTACTATGCTAGTACTAGTATTGGAGGTGATACGGTCGGCAACAAGTTAAACTCTGCAAAGGCCACGAAAAAAGTAGACAATCATTTGACAGTTGCCACGACAACCTCCTGATACAATAAGAGAAACTTACTACCGCTAGATGCGATAGTAAAAAAAAAAAAAAAAAAAAAAAAAACGAGCAGAAAAAAGCAACTGTTACGGCAACCAACAATAAGAGTAATGGTGTGCATCTCATTATTTGACTCTGCAGGTGGTAGAAGTAATCAAACTATACTCTAAAAAGAAAAAAAAAACGCAGTATAAGTACTATGCCAAAGACACTGGAGCGACATGTGCCTGCTTCTACATTTGTTTGGTAGATGTCACGCAGAACTAGTCCTCAAGATTAAAAAAAAAAGAAAACATAGGTTAAGAACGATTCTATGACTGGAGTAACAGGGTCTTTCCCAGGAATGGTGATTTACTACACAGTGGAAACCGATGTAATTGTCACGGATTAAGTGTGGCTTAATTTTTTTTTTTTCGGGCGCTCTTTATGCAGACGCATTTTACACGGGGTTTTTCGTTTTCCTTTTTATTTTTCTAGGAGTTCTAAGGCGAGTTTTCTTGTAAAACACACAAGCTTGATTTTTTTTTCAGTTATTTTTACGATTTGGAAGTTGTGGGATTTGCACGAGGTAAACATATTAAGCACACTGGGTCTCAAACGCAGCCGGCCAGGGTTCGAATGCAGCTACCAAGATCAGCCGTGTTCGGGACTTCGTCGTGCGCGTGTAGTTCTGTTCGTCGCAAACGACCGACCTTACACAGAGTTCGTAAAGCGGAAATGAAATTTCCGTAGATTTGATTTTCACATCCAAAAACTGATATTTTATGCAAAAAAAAAAAAACGATTTTGCTTAGTGTTTTTGACAGAAATTATTTAGCTAACTTCCCAATCGTTTTTAGATTAGCACATTTAACTTACGAATTTAGTTACCTTTACAAACGGGACTGCAAATGCTAGCATTTTATTCTATTAATCGGGTAGAAATATGTATTAGCCCGATTTTGATTCCATTTCTTTGGGGAGGTGTAAATTTCAAGTAAAGTAACTTTTTTTTTTTTTCTTGCTTTACAGAGAACGAATAATTACACCCTTGCACGAGCTCTCCCAGGGCTAGCGTCGCCGGTTCCCGAATAGCGGCTAAATCGGGCGACGGCATCGCCGTGATACGCTTAATCCTCCAAACGAAGTATGAGCCAACCACCTGTCGATAGGAGTGAGTTGAAACCGAAAGCAGATCGATCTGTCCATACCTTCTCAAGATGGCGCTACAGTCGCACTCCTCGGACCTGACGAACAAGTCGGGTCTGCATCTTTTCCCCAGTTACGAAATCCCGGTCGAGTGAAGTGCGGAGCCTGCCTTCCGTCGTGTCGCCATTGTGGACGGTTGTTCGCGCAGAGTCGCGGTTCGCTGAGCCCGGTGCTGCGGCGTGCATCAGAGCGCTGGCGGCGAAGAAAAAAAGAAAGCAAACTAGCGCGGACGGTATTGGTGGCGCCATCTCTGGAGTGGAGCCGGAGCCTCCGCTGTAGAGCAGACGGCGGCGGGTAAAATAAATAAAAAACGAAACCAGAGATCTGCTCGGTCTGCTAACCGTTCAAGCAAAACTCGAGAAACACGCAAGTGCGAACGTTTAATGTAAAAAGGTATAAAACCATCTTAGGGCGGAGATTGCTCTTTTGTTTCGAATGAAAGCATTAATGCACGCGGTTTGCGTTGGAATGTTCCACGATGTACTTTGTTCACAACGTTTAAATTTAATAAATGATGGACGAAGCTATTGAGCGGAATTCCCGACCAACTGGACCGTCACCACCGAGTCAAACAGGTTAATTCCACCGCGCCGCAATTCATGTAACCGTAGCGCCAGCCAGTACACGTGCGAACGTCAGGCGATGGGTCGCATCAAGTCGTGTCGTTGGCGGGCCCAAGATGGCCACCGCCGTGGTCGCCATGTTGGGCCGCGACCTTGGTCGTCGATGGGGACGGATAGGTGTTGAGCAAGTTCACCAGCGATATAGAAGCCCACTGATCCCGGTTCACATTGAAAAACGGGCCGACCGGTGAAAGGCGCAAGGTCCTCTTAAAGTCCGGCGTGGAAGGTCCTTCCAACCTGACGTACCTTCCGCAACTCCCAGACGCGCCACGGTGGGCCGGCGACTTGCTGCGGCAAGCATAGCACGCCACTCCCACGATCAGGGCCGAAAGCGTGGCGGTGGTTAGGACTATCCCAGTCACCGTCTGAAGGTCGAGGGACGCCTGTTGCTGCTGTGGACCCGATTGTCTCTGCTTTCGCGCCGGCTGGAGAACGACGGTCTGCGCCGCCGGGCTGAGTCTTCCTCTCGGGGCCGTTGCTGGAGGGATTTCGACATTCCTTAGGCGGCGGGGTTTTTCAGCGTGCACCGAGTCCAGGATGGAGAGAGTGAGCACGAGGGTGGTCATCCAGACCATTTCCGCGGGGCCTGAAGGCCGGGCATGCCTGCGCTGGCTGGTAAGGGTACGCTGGTCTACCCACCATAGTAAGGGCCAGGCCCGGATGGCGTCATCTTCGTCTTCCTTGCCGCATTGCGGCTGTTTTATTCTTTCCACGTGTCTCGTTTTGGCAGGTGATAATATTGATTCTGAAGGTTTCCAGCTGAACGTATACAGGTAAAAAGCGAAGGAGTGGATTAAAAGAGGCACACACTGCTATACTCGGCGACAACTTTTTTTGGCAATGCTGCCAAAGCTACAGAGCCGAAGCACGCTGTCTTCTTACGCAGCTGAACACAGTCCCCGGGTCTAAATTTTGTTTTGGATGTAACGTAAATTGTAATCTTAATATTCGTCATTTGAATAATAATTGTCACATCACTATGAATCTTAAACAATAAAAATATAAAAATGAAATTAGTTTTCTAGTTACTAAAGATCTGGTAGTAGGTAACAAGAGAAAAAGGAGGTAGAGGAGCACAAAACCACGGAATCATGAACAGCACGAGAGGGAACGATAAACCGACACCATCAAAACGGACGTGCCCGGGATCTCTTCCTTAACAGATGGCATCTGCTCTGAGCCCGGGTATGTCCACTGGAAACGGTTTCATAGACACTAAAGAGCTGTTTAGAGTGCTTGCCTTGAATGCCGACAACGAAACCAAAACTGAAAACGACACCAAAACTGACGTAATGAAAGCCCGGATGCTTGGCGGAGTGATACATGTGCAGGAGCTCCGCCCCCCCCCCCCCCCCCCCCCCTAGCATTCCCTTCATTGCCAAGAAAATTTGTCGCCGAGTTTAGACTACCAGAAGCAGGTCATCCCAACCAGCTCAGCCCCAGGCAGTCATTGATAATATTAAATGATATGCAGGTTTGTTAGTTTACTGATGCGCTTTCGTCACTTCGAAATAATAAATGTTTTGTCATTACGCCTCCTGCTTTTAAATTGGTTGAAAAAGAAAAATACAGAAATAAATTTTTGCATGGCCGGTGCATTTTCAGCGTTCGTGCTTTGCTTGTTTCCAAAGCGACGAATATGTATCGTTGGGTAAAGTACATCTAAAAATTCTTTAAGCAAAATACAAAGTAAATGAGAGGTCATGTAGTACTTTCAGTAAAGCAGTAAGTACACCAGGCGCAACGCGCTTGAAGTGAAATGCTATAAGTGAAATGTACTTGCAAAGTAAAGTACAGACGCTTTACACACGCGCCAGAGTACATCCGCCATTCCTGACCTTCTCTTGTCTTACCGAAATACCGAGCCACTGAAACAGGCGTTAACAAGCCTCCACAAGGGCGAAAGCTGGGGAGAAGGACACAGTAGAATCTAAAAGTGCAATAACCACGCTTGCTATGGTAATGATGAAGTGAAGTAAACGAAATAAGAGGAAACAAAAACTGAAGGTCGGTTATGGCGGCGCCCAGGTGCAGCTGATGCAGAGGTGGCCGCGTGGGGTCTAGGACAGTTCGTCGAAAGTCCATTCGTCGACGGACAACTGGTACACGGACAATTCCTCGAATGGGGCAATTCGAACTAGGCGTATTCGTCGAACGGGAAACTTGTCAAAGCGGCCCGTTTGCACAAATATTCGTCGAAAGAACTACAACAAAGTTGGAGTGATGTGCTTTTGAGCCTAGAAGGAAATCTCACCACGACTCGCCGACTTGCAAATGCAAACATGAATATCGACATTGAGAAAAAGAGCGACGATTTAGAAACTTAATCTGCTTCCTCGGTGTAGCCTTTTTGTAAATTCGTAACTATATGATGTCGCTAAGAAATTGTGTAGGTCAAAAAGAACAATTGCAAGTGAGCTTTTCCTAGTTCCGTACAAATTTTGTCTTTACGAAGTTGTAGAAAGAATAATTGCGAAAACAGGTTCTATTGTCTTCTTGCGATAGCCGTGACTTCGAGGTTGTTAGCGAACGTAGCCTTGCATGCAGACTTTGCTGAGAAATCCAGTACTCCGTGGTGACTGTACCAACAGCAAGGTGGTGTCGGCTGTACGCGTATTACAAGTGTACATATGACCATCCAGGATCAGAAAATTAGCCCCTCGCTCGGTCTTCCCAAATTCCATGATGATAGAGACGAGTGAACGTCTTCACGCAGAGCCCGGCTTTTACAATTTCGAACCACCCGAATTTTCACGATTCACTACCGGACCCTTGTAAATTCTGAGAACTGAATTTGTAATCCTTTATTTTTGTATATCTCACCGTTCTCAAGCACCTCGTAAAAGTTGAGGCCGTCTGTTCGACGTCAGCGCGCTGCACGTCGAACTGAAGTTTTGGGGTGTCGTATATGGGACAAGGGGTGTAAGAATATACCGTTTTTTTCTGAGAGTGAGGAGGCTATGCACTGACGTACCAAGCGCGGGTGAGAGAGGGAGAAAAGAAACTTCCTCCGCCGGAAAACACCGACACACGACACGTTTCGGGGCTTTATTTCACGCAGTGGGTAACGCGGGCCTTTTCACACTTCGATACTGGCGCCATCTAGAAGTCGCACACCCAACCACGTAACGAGCCGCGCGCCATCTGGTGTCTGAAATGGAAGAATAAAAGAGGTACCGCGCCCTCCAGGAAAGTGAGAGGACGGGGAAAAATCTCTGTCGTAGCGACGGAAAATAAATCGTACTGCTTGATTCGATTTTGTTAATATCACATTGTTTCCAGGGATTCCAAATGATTGAACCGTACTCGACGATAGGGCGTATTAGTGTTTCATATGTTAGAAGTTTGGTTTCTTGCGGGGCAACACGTAGGGTACGTTGAAGATAGCAGAGTTTTTTATGTGCTTTGTTACAGGTGGAATCGTTGTGCTTTAACCAAGACATGTCATGCGAAAAAAGAAGACCAAGGTACTTGCATTCAGAAACTCTTTCCAGTGTGTAGTCATTGAACGAATATGTGAACATGGAAGGGAGCGCACCAGGGCCCGTTACCCCAGGTGCAGAAGCTTCAGGGGAGTTAATCGTGTGGTACATCCTATAGGACGCAGTTGTCAGCGTAAAGATGTATGTTAGTGGCGGTCTTACGTGGTAAATTGTTGATGTAGAGAAACCTCAAGCCCCAAAGCGGGACGTGTATCGGGAAAGGGGGGGGGGGGGGGGGTATTGTGTTGCGAGACATGAAAAGTTTAAATTTCGGTAACAAATCACCTTATTATTTCGTGTACACCGTCCGCATTTCTTTTTCTTTCACTTTGCATACCCTTTGGCATGCACATCTAAATTTTAATATATTTGCTTGGAATATTTCTTTTGTATTAATGCATTTATTTTTGTATACTATGTCCATAGTACCGTTCATATGTTATATAAGGAAATTAACCTTCAGCATCTTCTCTGCCGGGCATATCTTGTTCCTTGATCAGAGAAAGCACCCTCTCACTTGTGTGATCGTTTATCTATTCGCGGTTCGGGGGAGCCGAAGCGGGACAAAACGCCGTCCCACAAGCACGCTGGCGGGACAATGGGACCACGGCTGGAAAAGCGGAACCTGTCCCGCCTAAATCGGGACGTCTGGTCACTTTAGTTTATATATGATTTTTTCCACGCCGCTAAAAGGTGTTTACGAAAAATGCCTGATTGTCACACATTCTTGTTTTGCCTCACCTATATTTTCTCGCATGTTCCAGGTCGAAATGTTTTATTATTTTTTTGTCCCGCATACCACATACGGAACCCGCGTGGCTGAGAACGACAGGAAACAGAAAACGTCTATTGGCGAGGTGTGCGACCGAAAGCGTCGCTGTGGTCGGCCTTCCACGATTGGCCGAACGCTGACTATGACGTCAGAAAAGGATTTATCATCGACGGAAATAAGAGGAATGAAAGAACTTTAATTTTGGCGGTGTTGGCAGTGTTCCTTTAAGAGCGCAATGATTTCAAGCTTCCACCATGCTATTTACAAACATAATCGAACTTGTTGTTTGCAAGGTAATGACGTCACAAGGGGGAACCATAGGAGGGCGCCACCAAAACATCTCGCCGCTAATAGTCGAGAAGACGAGTGGTTCATCACATTCTTGGCCTTGGAACGCGGTCACCCAGTTTGCATGTATACTATGTAAGCATCCTTCCACTCGTGACGGTACCTGTCTTGATTTAATCTTAGGCAAGGACGGTGACTGATCTGCGCAGTGTACTTTTTAAAGTTTTCCTACACACTTCAGTGACCACAGGTTGGTATTGTTTGTGGTCGAGTAAATGAGGAGTGGATTTCACCACGTGTAATAACAGCTATCTTTGTCACTTCCTCGCACACTGTGGCAAAAAGTCGCCAATTTTTACCACAGTGTATATATACTATGTAATAAATTAAAAAAAAAAATATGTATATAGTTTCCATTGCATTTTTGTTGTCCCACAGCACTCGATGCACCATTTTTACAAATCGTCGGTCCGGGAGGTTTTAGTGCGAGCTGAGCGGCACGAGAACGCGCGATCTCGTCACTTTTAAGAATGCTAGGAACGAGCGCTCGTGCAGGAGAACACGCCAAGTGGCAGCAACGAGTTCTATTCATTGCTCTTCATCTCTGCACGACGACCGGCTGAGGCATTATCAGATGTCCGAGCAAATCGACAAGTAAGAACTATTCTTTTGTTATAACCGAGCTTTCTGGAGCGTATAGTTCCAATGCCCGTCGGCTTGGTAAGCATTGCTTCCACGCGAGAATGTTAGAGTCAGGGGCCTACATTACACACCTGGCAAATGAAACTGCAGCCTAGCGTGTTTGCGACCTGGGGGGGGCTATGTTGCACGTTTTGGACTCCCAGGAGACTAGGGAGAAGGAAGTGACGTCAACAACGCTCTTTGGATGTTGATTGGTGGAGTCGCTGATGACGGTATCTGCTAAGATACGTTCATTCACACCTACGTCACTTCCTTCTCCCTAGTCTCCTGGGAGTCCAAAACGTGCAACGTAGCCCCCCTGCATTGACCACATAAGGCATCAGTCATAAGTAATATTTACGTTACTGTTGCGTACACCTCGTAGCGACGTCTTTCCATTTGTAATTTCTATCTTGAAGACATTGCAGCTCTACTGCAATAAATGAAAACGAATCACGCGGTAAGTGTAAATAATGCTGCAGAATAACTTCGAATGCAAGTCAAGCCACGCACTGCCTGCACAGAACTGCAATATCGGCGGTATACGAAGTGAGAGTAGCGAAAATGCAATCGCCGTTAACATGCTGTCGTTCGGGCAAGACACACATATATGACCGACCAGGGCCGAGTGTGTGAATCTGTCAGACATTTGGGAATCTCAACATCTTCCTGACCGAAAGCCGTTAAAGATACCGAAGAAAATCGGCGCATGCCAACTGCAGGAAGATAGAGTCAGGATTGCGAGCGCGTTGTTCACAAGCTTCAAATTATTGTCTGCCGAAAACGACAGTCTTAAAGCCGGGCTCACACTGTTTATACATCTAATAGACAGAGATCTGCGTATAGATTCGAACGCGAGTCGCCGCGATTTCCGTGCTTCAAATTCCGCATGGCAATGAGTTCAAGGATAAAGATTGGCACGCGGCATTCGAACCAGGGACATTGCGGTGACTCGAGTTTGCGGACTGTCTCTTGTATGATTCATGTATGAGCAGTGTGACGCTGGCTTGAGGGTGTGGAAATTAGACTGCATGCAGGTAGCGCGGGCGCGTTCAAGAGTCCCATCATCTGTGCGCTGAGCATGTAACGGACTCAAGAGCGGGCGTTATTCTCGCCATTTAATTTTTTTAAAATTGGGTTTAACTTTTAAATAAGAAACCATCAATAAACTAAGCTCTTATTCCAACGGCTTAGTTTTACATTCTGACGGAGGCCTTCGGCAGCGCGTAGTTTATTTTTGCTGGTCGAAAAACTCAGTTGTGTTGTGTTAGATCAGGGGTCTCCAAACACCGGCCCACGGGCCGGGCCTAATGCGGCCCACGGAGCACTTCTGACCGGCCCGTGGCTTGCTACGGTCCTCTCAATGGAGCCTCACCCGCGGCCCGTTTCCAAGCGGCCCGCTGCTTCCGGCGTAAAAATAGCGCGCAAAGAAACTGCCGCGGCGCGCACTAACCGCTTAAACAAAGGTACCAAAAGAAAAAACAATAAAAAAACAACAACAACAACAACGAGAGAAAACTGTTTACCGTAAGGTGTGCCTTCTCGTCATATTATTAAACGGACATTGTCATCAGCAGCACCCACATTCCAAGTCCCCTATTTTATATCTGTGTAACTACGTATGTTAGAATTCATTTGCGTTCCCATGTATACTGTGCTTGGTGTACTGTGTCATACCTTTTGCATATGGTCAGCATCATTTCTATAATTCTCACTAGTCTTCTGCCCTGTGTGAACGTGCCAAAGTTCCTACCCAGGCAGCACAGATACCGTTGAAAAAACGTCGAAAGAAAGTCGATGACGTCAGGAACCACATGTCGAAAGTCTGAACGTCAGGTCCATTCGACGTAATATGGAAAGGCTAATGTCTGAAAAAAAGCGTGGATTTTACGTCGAGATAACGTCCCACTTAACGACCTTGGAACGTCGAGTGCACGTCTAAATTGGACGGGAAGTTAATTGATAACGTTATATCAACATTGAAACAATGTCCCATATATCGACCATAAAACGTCGAGTATACGTCTAAACTGAATGGGATGTCAATTGAGAGCGTCATATTAACGATATCATAACGTCCCATTTAACGACATAAAATGTCGAGCGTACGTCTGTGATAACTTTATGTCAACGTTGAAATAAGGTCTCATTTAACGACCATAAAACACCGAGCATACGTCGAGACTGAACGGGCTATCAATTGATAACTGTCTCGATTTGGGTCACCGTGGAACAATGGAGTCAACCGGATCTGGCTTCGTTGCTCGAAGGTATGTTCGCGAAAGCATCTATATTCGGACGGAATAGACCATTTGCTTGATCCCCCAAGCGCCCCGGCCCGCACTCCAGGAATCATGGGAACGGTGTTCCTTCAGCTCCCTAGTGATCAGTAATTTCGACCACTTCCATGGATACACAGTCTTGGGTGTAATTCGGAGTCACCCTAAACAAGCATCCTGTAGTGCCCAAGGACCTGCCATATCACTTTTAAGATTTCTCGTCAATGACAGTGTTTTCGATACTGTGCATCCTGTCCACCCTTCAACCTGGCTCAGCTGTACAAATCTCTTACATTATTATCATTCACTTACAGCTTCAAAGACGCTGATGTCAAGTTAGAAGCGCTGAAAATGCTATAAACAGCCCCGCTGACTTCGAGCTAAATCCTGGTTTCTGCTGTTGTGAATTCTGGCTTTTTAAGTCATTCCTGCTAAAACAACAATCACGAGAATGATATTATTGTAAGAGATTTCTGCAGCTCAGCCAGGTTGAAAGGTGGATTGCATGCACAGTATCAAAAATGGTGACATTGATGAGAAATTTTAAAAGTGATATGACAGCACCTTGGGCTCTATAAGGCGCTTGTTCAGGGTGATCAAGATGTTCGCTCAGACATTGTTGGGACGTCTCGCGCTCACCGTTCAAAGAACTTCCCAGAGAACACGTAGAACTGACGTCTATTAAGGCCAATGATGTCAAGGTGTTGCTCAGACATTGTTAGGACGTCTCGCACTCGACGTTCGAAGAACCTCCCGAAAAAAGCGTAGAAATGACGTCGAATAATGTCGATGATGCCAAGGTGTTGCTCAGGACGTTGTTGGGACGTCTCGTGCTCCACGTTCAAAGAACTTCCCGGAGAAAACGTAGAACTGACGTCTATTATTGCCAATCACGCCAAGGTGTTGCTCAGACATTGTTGGGACGTCTCGTGCTCAACGTTCGAAGAACCTCCCAAAAAAACGTGGAACTGACGTCGAACAATGTCGATGACGTCAAGGTGTTTCTCAGGGCATTGTTGGGACGTCTCGTGCTCAACTTTCAAATAACTTCCCAGAGAGAACGTAGAACTGACGTCGATTAATGTCGAAGACGTTAACGTGTTGCTCAGGACATTGTTGTGACGTCTCCTGCTCGACGTTCAAAGAACTTCTCATACAAGACGTCAAACAGACGTCGATTACTGTTGAAGACGTCGAGGTGAAGCTTATGACGTTCTCACTACGTCGTGTGTTTGACGTTGTCGGAACCTCTCATGTGGACGTACCAATGCCGTCGATAAAAAGTTTGTTAAGGACTTCGACGTCGCCCAACGTCTATAGGACCTTATTTCGCCGTCATTTCGACGTCTTGTGCTGCCTGGGTATGCGCTTTGATTTATGCCTGGTATGTTTTCTGGGCTCCAACTTTGTGTGACGTTAAATCAACTAAATATTAAATTTCATAACAAAGTACATGTATTCATCCACCTTAGATTCTTTTTTTTTTTCATGTTTACTCTAACTTTAAATTTTATATTTCAGTGCTTACATATTTGGAATTATTTATTTAGATTTTCCTTATTTATACTTACCTATCATTTTCCAGGCCCTCGAGACAGCGACAAAGCCTCGATCCGGCCCCTTAGCCAAAAAAAGTTTGGACACCCCTGTGTTAGATGGTGGACAAAAACATGACTGTTCTCTCTCGAGCCTATTCAAAGAGTGGTCTTTTACGTCGTGTAAAAAGTGGTACATGACCCTTAACGCAGACAAATGTAAATTGATAAGAGTTTCTCGTCGTAACACACTGCCTTCCACCTACTTCCTTAATAACGGTTCCTTGCAATCGTTTACTTCCTATAAATACCTTGGTCTACGTATCACTTATAGCTTATCCTGGCAAATCCACACCGATCACATAGTTGCTAAAGCCTCTTCCATGCTAGGATAGCTAAAGCATAACTTTCCTTTAGCTGCCGTATCACTTACGTTACCACTATATAAATCTCTGGTCCGCTCTAAACTAGATTATGCAGCTGCTATTTGGGATCCTGGTTATTCAACACTCATTTCTAACCTCGAGCCAGTTCAAAATCGCAGCGATCGCTTCATTCTTAGCCATTATCATCGTACAGCCAATGCAACATCCATGAAATTCAGCCTCTCTTTACTTCTTCTTTTGTTGCGCCGTAAATGTTCTGAACTATGCCTCTTTTACAAAATCTATGAGAAAGACCCCATCTGAACCCATCTTTCATCTTTTCACGAATCGATCAGTTTAAAGTTGGAGTACCTCAGTGCCATATCTCTGTCTCTCTCGATTCCTTCATTCCCAGGATACCGACAGAGGGGAACCACTTACCGACAGTTTTAACATCAATACCATCACTTGATTTGTTTAGAACGACTATTATTAATTATGTTTCTGAAAATGTCTCGTGACTTTTTTTTTTTCATTTTTTGTATTGCTTTTGGTTTTTACTTCTGTTATATTTTCTTTGTGTGTTATTATGTGCCCACCCCCTCTGTAATGCCCGTCAAGGCCTTGGGAGTATGCCTTGGGAGTATTTCAGAAAAAAAAAATAAAATAAAAGACTGTCTCTAAGTTGAACAGGCCGTCTTCACCAATCTTAATAGGCTATTATTAGCAGTGGAATGAACTCCAATGAAGAGTAAGCTTGTGCTCCAAAAAGTGTCTTTGCTGCTCCAAAATTGACATTTGACCGCTCCAAAAAGGTTGCTCTAAAATGACTCGAATCCATCACATCATTGCCGTTCGCTCGATCACGCCTCGGTCAAATATGCTCAGTGTCTCAACGTTGATTACATACGCCCTCAATAGACCTATTGCTATATTACCCAAGCATCAAGGAGAATGCAGGGATTGGTGTTCCACGCGCCGCACGTGCTGGCCTCAGCAGTAGTAAATTTTCTAAAGCAAAAACCTAAAACAAACGGCATCTTGCGTGCGCGTTCGTCAACGCTTTATTTTGGTTATTTACTTCGAATTTTTTATACGGGGAAGGCGTGCGCGTGTGGCGCGTGGAACACCAATCCCTGCATTCTCCTTGATGCTTGGGTAATATAGCAAATGGTCTATACGAAACGCAACCTAGTCTCAGCTTAAGAAAGAACGGAGTATACTAAGTGAATAGTGACCGCGGGAACGCGTGCGGCGCGTGTATACAGTGAAACGAACAGAGAGTCCGCCTGACATGGGCAATGTTGCGATGCCACCTCCTCATGGGGCCGGGTTCCATCGGACAGAACAGTCACCCAGAGAAGGCGAACCATCGGGCAAGTTGAACGGTGAGTGCTGACTGCATCGAGCTCCATAACCGAAAAACATTAAAGGGATTGTCCGGTCGAAACCGGAAGTACTTAAGTTTTGACGCTTGTTACGTCGAGGGTGCCTTCATATAGACAAACGTTATTTTTATTTTGATATATGATCTCCCCTTCTTAATTGAACCTTTCAAGAGCATACGTACGAAACTGCACCCCGAATTTCGCCAGTGTCAATGGCTGACATCCGTAGCTGCTGCGTGACGTCACAAAACGCAAAGGTTTGTCAGATGGTCGGGATAACAAGCGCTAGTCGATGAATGTCTTGTATTTTGTTACAAATTATTTAGTCTCCTAGGCTGTACGCTACTGAAATACTTTTCCTTTAATGCAGTTCCCAAGTGTGTGCAAAAAAAAAAAAAAAAAACGCAAAGCCTTTTAGCAGGATATTACTCGGAAACAGGCACGTAGCCAGGGGTTTTTTTTTTTTTTTTTTTTTTGGGGGGGGGGGGGGGGGGGGCCGCCGCCCCTGACAAAATGCTGTATGAGGGGGAGGGGGGAGAGGAGGTCCCCGCAAAATGGAAGATTTCGGGGGGGGGGGGGGGAGGGCCGGGCCCCATGCCCCCCCACCCCCCTGGATGCGTGCCTGCTCGGAAACATCCATAAACTTCGTGCGAACGTATGCCGTTTCGCGAAAACACAACTGCGACGGCTACCGATCGAACTAGGAGCTCTTGCAAAGCAAAAGATGAAGATTTTTTTTTTTTTTTTTTGCCTCTGAAGCGGCGTTTGGGTACACTTATCGGCGGATCTACGGGATCGGTGATGAGGCTACGAGTCGTTCCCTCGGAGGCGTTGTCCGCGGGTCGAATGCAAACGACGAATCGTTCAAATGCATGTCGTCACTTGACTTGGACGAGCTTGGTGAATCATAGCCACGCTTTATTTTTTACTCGCGGTTCAAACCGAATCGGGCTGCACGCGTGCTAAATACAACTTTTGGCACCGGCACCGTTCCAAATGGCCTCGCTGTTGGTTTCGGTTTCGCCGCATAATCAAACCGATTGATCCGATTTGGGCGAGGAGTGGGTGGACGCAGAGCCTTTTATACGGTGGACGTAGTTGAATATCGTTGGCACAGAATCACACCTCAGCTTACGAGCCTTCTGTCCGCTTAGAGCTCAGCTCGTAGCTCTCTTCTGTGAGATGATTGCTGCATAAGCGGGATCTCGATCTTGATGGGAACCCAATCCCTACGCACGTCGACGATCCATTTTGCTCGTCACTGCACGTCTCGCGGAAAAGTGTGGAACGTCACGTATTGGCTCGCATGTGTTACCCGGTGGTTGTGGCACCCAACCGCGCAACAAAAACCTCACCCATCCACGAAACAAGTCGAGCGCAACAACAAAAACGAAGCACGCTGCGGCGTTCACTCGCAGGCAAACGACGATACGGAAATGCTCGCCTTGCGTTGTGTGACGTCAGAGCTTCAACGTTGCCAACGAAAGCCGCGTTTACGCTAGGATGTGATTGGAGCAGTATAAATTCAATTACTCATGCAGAGGGGCATATAAAATTCAGATTTTTCGCCTACGATGCGTCTCGAGGCAATAACAATGATATTCACTTGTTTTCTCGAATACAAAATTTGACCGGACAATCCCTTTAAGGTTCGCATCGACCTTTGCAAAATTCGTCTTCTGCGCGCCGCCATCTTCGTCTGCTGGGCTCTCCTTCCGAGCATGCGCTGTTGCTTTCTTGTGCGGTATATCGGACGCTACACATGCGTCCGCAGCTCAGTGACTCAGCATTTTTCACCCGGATGATAAGCGATGCAAAGGTCCATAGCGCACGCACGGAAGGCCTCGAGGACTCTAACATGTAGTATATCCAGTGTGAAAAGTACAGCGTATACCTTAGAGCGCGTGTCTCCAAAAAGACGGCCTCTGCGGAGAGCCGCCAGTGCGCCATTAGGATCTAACATCACCACCCGAAGCAGTGATGATAGGTCAGACCATTCCAGTGCGTACTGCCATTCATGTCCGCTGCGTTGTGGGACGCGTTCTCGAGCTTGCGCAGTAGTATAGCCCCCTTCTGAGAGACACCGCACGCGTGCTTCCACACCCCAGTGCTTCGGCATTTTTGGCCCGGGGGATCATGGCTAGGAAGGTGGAAGATATTGCGCGCCAAAGAAACTTGGAAATCTATACTTCTTTCGCAGAACACGCCGAGATTCCTTCACTGTCTTCGTGGGACGCTTCCGACGAAGACTGTGAAGGATTCACGGAAGCGTCTTGAATAGAGCGATCTCACAAACCAGTTTTGCTACGCTGCATGCCGCTGCCACTGAGGGAACTTTAAGGCTCTGCTATACTCTAAAAGGGTATTCACTTGAGCTAGTTGGTGGCACATTTCAGGATTAAAAGCGCTAAAAAAACGGGGACCAGTAAAAGAAGACACACACACAGCAGAGCGCACTTGCAACTGCGGTTTAATCTGACTTAAACCAAAAAAGAAAAATATAGGCCTTATCAACAGCCACCCACGTCATGTAAAAACATTGTCTAATAATCTACATGTAATTTCTCTAGCTTGAGCTAACTAAGGACTTTAGATACGCCACCTCCGAATCGTATAATGCTATCCATGGGGCGCTAATGCACGTGTCACCGTCGCACTTAATTCCTTATGAAAAACACCTCCGAAATTTCCCTAGTCATTTTGTTACGGTTTCTGCTCAGGATAACAGTTTCCTGAAGCTTTGGGCCACAATCGCATCGGTTGCAGTGTACCGCTAGATTACCCGAGAGCGAAGATCTTACTGCCAGTGCGTGCTCCCATAGGCTCCTTGCACTGACGTCACATCGCATACTTTTGAACACTATGTAAGAGGAGGAGAAAGAAGCTGCTTTTGTAAGAATTTTGAGTGACAGGTTAATCTTCTATAATCTTCTGGGAGGAGAATTGGGGAGGAGATCGAACGGTGGCGCTGGCTAGCGGCCGCCGTCGGAACTATTCTACGGGAATAACAATCCCGCCGCTAGTATTCGCTCAGCCACGGAGGACGACGACTTGAGGCTCGTGAAAGGTATGTGGATAATATTTATCTGCTCGAAAACCATCTGCGTAGGGGTAGCATAGTCCCTGCTTGTCTCACCTTGCTTTAAATGTCGCCGCATCCTCGTTGGAAGCAACAACCAACCCACGTGTAGGCGCTCGCGATCGGCCGCGTCGATCCGGCTTCGGGCGCCAGGTCGTGCGTGACTGACGCGGTGTGGCGATGTTTGTACGCTTCCTAGGTTGGACAAACCGTATTCACGAAACACACGCATTGCTTTGCAGTGTCTCTGTCACTTGCAATGATCATCAGCCACATCGGCGAGAGCAAGAGGTGCCTCGTTGAAGGCGAGGACGTGCTGAAATGTGATCATGTAATCGAGCGCAGCGTCGTCCCCGAGAAATTTTCACCAAAACATTAACCAAAATTATCATTACATTACTTTTTTCTTGAAATGCCAAAATACAGAACACACTGGTGAAAATTATAAGGTAGAATGTGGCTAATGGACCTCTTGGCGAATATGTGCTGCCACCTAGACTCGCGAACCGGTTCGAGACTAGGTGACTGGAAAACAATGTGCGCCCAAGGCCTCTCCCACCCGTTCCACACCCAAAACGTCAGCTACATCCTGTTCACCCATTGAGGCGATGTGACCGAGATACGGCTCCCCCAAGCTCACCTTTGTCCCCATCGTGCGTAATCTTCCGCCCCGAGGTCGCCACAACGAAACCGCTCAAAGGCGAGAAATGCAAGATGGCGGATGTGGCAATGCAGTCAATGCTAGGGGAGAGGGTGCACCAACCGCTGTACACGCGCTTTCCTCCTCTCTTCGGATTGCCACAGAAAGTTGACCGCGAGTATAGATACTCTCGAACCCAGGCGCATGAAATACTCCGCGCATGCGCACCGCGTATTTCTACAAAAGGTCCATTAGACTGCATATTGGCATTAAACGTTACAAGTTGTCTTTTTCAGTATAATTTATCGGTTATTCAAACGTGCACGGTTCATGATGAAATATCAATGAGTTCTGCTCGACGAGGACTTAGTCATACACACATTTGCATTGCTCAATCAAAATTATAGTACTCGCAAAATGATTAACGCAATTGCGTAAATATCACAATATCGAACTGATACTGCTACCTAATATGTTCCAGTGTAAAAGCTAACCTGGATTAAAATAGTGATCAAATGATAGCAGTACCTCTCGGTGGCTTCCGAAGCCTCACGACCCGGTCGTGTGATCCCTTCGGAAGATTCTCCGACGGAACGGCATTGCTTATCAAGAACCTCCTCTTGTGCACTGTTATGAAATAGGGTGGGGATATTTTGCCGGCTGCCGGCACAACCACTCGGGAAAAAAAGATTGCCGAGAGCTTCGGACGGCAATGATTATTCCAAAAAAGAAATATATATAAATCGCCAAATGTTTCATGAAAAAAAAAAAAAAAGTTTGCCTACTTTAAAGCTGGGCCCACGGCACGTGACACGGACACCTTTCCACTGAGCTACTCACACAAATAGCAGTTCCCGTTTTGACTATTCCTTTTACACGAAACCCAATAGAAACAACTACCGATATGTTTTTCTTTTTTGCTCGGTTTGTTGTGCCGGTTGCCGGCAGAATATTTACTGCCTATAAAATACAATGTATGGTTTGAACGGATGTCGATGCAAGCGTGATTTACGCGCGTACATGCCTCGTCCATTAGCGTAGTTTGTTTGGAAGGCATCGCTTGAAAAGTGACGACCACACACCACGTCGTGCGCAGTCAACTTCTTCCCTACTCTTATTTATCCACTCCGATTTGAGTTTTTTTTTTTTTTTTTTCGGCAGGAAAGCGATGCAAACTGATTCCAACCTCTAAAGCTTGCGCTGAGTACTGCGGTATGCAAGAAGAGCGTGCTATATTCTAACAAACCTGCAGGGAACGCGGCAACAACACGGCAGACAGCGGCAGCACACTGGAACGCCGGAGTTGTTTTCCACGCAGGCGGTATTAGTTTTGGTGAACGCAGCGCACCCTATAGTTCGATCTCCTCGCCAATAGCGACGCCTGTGCAAATCCGGGAGGCACAAAGGAGGATCCTGATGAGAGGGGAGCTCCTTCTTTCCCTTTTCTCTGGAGGGCATCGGAAATGACATCATGTGCATTTACGCAACTTCCGGTTTGTCCTATGTAAACCCTCCCACACGTTAATGGTATTCTACGCACCACCCCTTCCTAGGGAGCCTTCATATGCGCTTTGCTAGGGTGATGCTAGGGTGCCTTCATGTGCGCACATGAAGGCTCCTTCTTCCTTGAATTTCCCCTTTCTATTCTTGCTCACAGTTTACCCGTCATTTGTTTTGTTCCCGGGATTCTTTTTGATGCTCGGGTAATTGGGCAAAAGGTCTATTGCGACGTGGCACGTACGCGCAGAACGCTTGGCGAGATCGACCTCTTTAATCAAAAGTGTGATGTGCTTGGGACACGAAGTATCCTGCTTCTTTTTCAAAGCATGCGATCGCACGTATCACCCAGAACGTGTATTTTTTACCCCTCGCTATTCGATGTGGTCTCTACTTCCATAAGAGTGACTGCTGGCTCTTCGCGCACTACTATATAGGAAGTAGCGCATTTCATTTTTTTTTTCTTATTTTTCGCTTAACCATTGTAAGTTTTCATTAACCTGGACTGACTGCATCTCACGAATGTCTATTCAGTGCAGACAAAGGCGCGTGAGCTTATAAACCAACTCAACTCTCAAATGTCGTGCCGCTGCGGAGGGGCTGCCGTCGGGTTATGCGCCTGCGCAGACTCTTCCTTTCGCGCGAATCTGCTTTCCGCGCACGCGCATTTCCCGCACCTGGTATGGGCAAACACGGGCTTGTTTTTAAACAGTGAATAGCCACATAGAGTGATTTTTTTTTCTTTTAGTTGTACGAGAACTTGCGCAGAGAGGGGACGTTTTCAAAACCGGGTGCTCGCGCCCTTGACATCGTCGCCTGGTGGAATTTTTTCACAACCCCTAGTGGGGATGCTTTAACTTCCTCTACTGGTGAAAGCACGTTCAATGTCAAGCTTCTATGCATTATGAAAATTAAAACATAACCGCCTGGGTAGAACGTGCACTACCTATACAGGGGCGGCGCCAAATGTTTTTTTTTCTGGGGGGGGGGGGGGGGGGGGGGGGGAAGGGGGGGCATGGCATGATTACTGAATTCGGGGGAAAAGAGGGTGGGGTATTTTGTTTTAGTTGTTTATGTTTACCTTCATAACAGGCTGTCGCAATGATGGGCGGAACGCTTTCTGCTGACGAGCAGAAATCTCGCCTAAAGGAATATACTTCGCGCAATTCAGGATGTCTTAGCGCTGAATATGGGCAACATCCAATCGAAATTTAGGTCAAACGTTTTTATTAGATATCAATGAATGCGCGCTATTTCTCTTGTGTGCTGAAAATGTCCTTCTTTTGTTTGTTTTGTAATTGATCCCATCGAGTATAATAGGGCCCTCAATATTTTTTTCGTTTGAGCAGCCCTGCGCCCGGTGTCGCCGCGATGGCAGTGTAATCCGCGAGCGCCATCAGCGCCGTGCCAATGCTAAAGGTCGAGCGACTATGGCAGGTACTCAACAGAGCAACAGAGGGAGACGCGCCGGGTTTCCTGGGATTCCTCACAAAAAAATAATATATTTTTTTTTTTTGCACAGTTTAGTTTTTTTCACTCGGCAGCGTGCGAAACTAGACAGAAATTTTAAAACCCTTACGCAGGTGCGCCTGCTAGTCCGCCGCCGGAAAGCTTATTCCCAAGGAAGGGAGAGGAGCAATCCAGGGCCCGTTTCTACCGAAACAAGCCAAACAAAAGAAGAAAAGTACGCTGGACGGTGCGATTGAGTGGTGTGTCTCTTCCAAAGCTGTTTTTTCTCAAAAATAGTGTCTTGCTTCTCTCGGCTTATATTTCCTTTGCCTGCTTT
Organism: Ixodes persulcatus; assembly: GCA_013358835.2. Lineage (NCBI taxonomy): Eukaryota > Metazoa > Arthropoda > Arachnida > Ixodida > Ixodidae > Ixodes > Ixodes persulcatus. The sequence goes on along the minus strand of JABSTQ010009795.1, from coordinate 272,094 downwards.
GCAGTGTAGTTCAGACTAAAAGTTGGGGGGAATCGGTTTTAGATGGATATTTTGTTTTTTTGTGTATATCTCGTTCTGCCAGAGGTATACATTCGAGAAATTCAGCAACATGATGAGAATCGGATTTTAATGCGCAAAAAGCGGTCACCGCCACAGGGACGTCTTCAATGGGTGATTAGAGTGATACGGAATAAGGAGTACACGAATACTATCACACAACACAACACAAATTAGCATTTTTATTTATTTCTAACAAATTACAAAAAAATGAAAGTAGCTTACAACCCCCTGTAACACCGAATTAGAGCGCAGCTCTTTATTTATTTTTTATTTATTTCAGTACCCTCAAGGCCCGAGGGCTTTACAGAGGGGAGGGCAAGCAACAAAACATAATACAAAAATGAGAATAAATACAAAAATTTAACAAGAGAAAAAGCAGTCAGCGTGCCTGCTGACGAAAATGGCAGGTTAATGAAGTTCTAAAAGAATCAAATGATGATATAGATACTAATGATGCGGGAAGGTGGTTCCACTCCGATGACGACCTGGAAATAAAAGGGTCGAGGTAGGCGGAGGTGCGACACTGGGGAATTCCAACTTTATACTGATGATCAAGGCGAAAGGAGATGTGCGGGGGAGGGAGAATAAGTTTTTCTTTTAGAGTAGGGATAGAGTAGTAAATTTTATGAAGAAGCGATAGACGAGATGCTTTACGGCGCAGAGAAAGAAGTGGCAAAAATAAGTTAGATTTCATGGATGACACACTGGCTGAACGATGATAATCACAAAAGATAAACCGCGCGCCACAGTTCTGAATGGCTTCAATGTTAGATACGAGCGTGGTGTGACCGGGATCCCAGATTGCTGCAGCGTACTCCAATTTAGAACGTACCAGGGTTTTGAATGAAAGTAATTTCAGTGGCATTGGTGCTAAAGTAAAATTCCGTTTTAAGTAACCGAGCATGGAGTTAGTGTTAGCAGTGACATGATCAATGTGAACGTTCCATGACATGTTATCTGTAATGTGAACCCCAAGATATTTGTAGGAAGCTACGATTTCCAAGGGGGAGGTACCAAGGCTGTATGAAAGTGGTGATGAGTTACGTCGAGATACACGCATCGCTTTGCATTTGTTAATGTTAAGAGACATACACCACGTGTTGCACCAGTCCAAAACAGCGTCTAAGTCAGTCTGAAGAAGTTGAACATCGGAGTTGTTAGGGATTTCGTGATCGATGACACAGTCGTCCGCAAACAGACTAACAAAGGAAGACAGATTCTGAGGTAAGTCATTTATGTAGATTAGAATTAATCGAGGACCTAAGACGGACCCCTGTGCATGGGACGCCTGAGGTGACGGAACTGAGGTGAGAATTAGCTTGATTAGTGAAGACAAATTGAGATCTTTTTGTTAGAAAGTCTTTAATCCAGGATAAAATTGGGTCAATGTTAAGTTTACTAAGTTTGAGGAGTAGAAGCTTGTGGGAAACTTTGTCAAATGCTTTGCTAAAATGAAGAAAAACGCAGTCAATCTGGTATCCACGATCTAGAATAGAAAGTAGGTCGTTAGTAAATGACAGCAGCTGAGTTTCGCACAAAAGAAGTTTACGAAAGCCGTGCTGAGAAGGAGTAAAAAAAATAATTATAATCTAGAAAGTTAACAAGCTGCGAGTAAATGACATGCTCCATAATTTTGCAGGGTGTATAAGTAAGGGAGATAGGCCGGTAGTTATGAGGACTATGTTTGTCACCTGATTTGTAAAGTAGAACCACCTTTCCTATTTTCCAGTCATCGGAAGTGTACAGAAGTCGAGTGATTGTTCAAAAATTTTGCACAGAAAAATAGAGCTATATACTTTAGTTTTTTGCAGAAACGTAGATGTAATGTTTACACCAGAAGATGATGATGACTTTAGATTTTCTATTAGCTTAACTATGCCGTCAAAACTAAAAACTAAAGCGTCCATAGGCAGAAAGCTGCAGGAAGGGCACATTGGGAGACAACAATCAAAATCATACGAGAAGGTATTAACGAAAGTATCACTTAGAACATTCGCACACTGACTACTCGGTATGACACCACCATCTAAACCTGTAAGTGATATGATTGACTCTTTAGATCCATTCACAACATTCCAGAATTGTTTCGCATTTTTTAACAGCATTGAAAGTAAGGTATGATTGCAAAAAGTTAGTTTTGCATTCGTTATTGCTGCCTTATATGCATCAGCTGCGCAGTGATAATCATCCCAAAGTTCATCGCGGTCGGAAGGCTTTGCAGAATGAAAAAGACGTTTCTTCCTATTAGACAACCGTTTAAGTGTGGCATTATACCAGGGGGACGTAATGGTTCTAACTGGAATGAAAAATACAATGAGTGAATTAACTTTGTTTTTGAACATATTCAAATTCTCATCAACTGAGCGCTGATCAAAGTTGTCTAAAAACACATCGAGATACTCAGCTAGTTTGTTGTTCATTAAGTCAAAATTAGCTTCGTAGTAATTGCAATAACGTCTAACGTCTGCAACACCCCAAGCTCGAGTTGTTTTCTGCTCGCAGACGAGTCGATGGGAAAAAGCGCAGCCTCCCCCAGGGCAGCGGATGGCGTCCAGGACGAACGCAGGGAAAGCAGCCCACCCGACGCGACGCACAGCGACCCTCACTTGAGCCCGGAAAATCCAGAGAGACCGTCGTCGCCGTTCCCTTCTCTGACCAGGCAAAGAAACACATAAACGCCTTTCCCTTATTTTTTTTTTTTCGTAGCCTGCTTGTAAACTCCAGATCTAAGGACAACTTAAGAAACGCGGGCGTGACTTACAATGTTGACGCTTCTTGCCTCTGATTCATTTTTCGACCTTCATCGGCTCATGCCGCATTGGAGGCAAAGTAGTCCTTTAAGATGTTCATGGGCACCGCCCCTACTTCAGCTTGGTCGAGCTGGTGGTTCATGCTTACACTTCACAGCGCACAAGAACAGACACACTTCAAGAGCTCACTCGGGCAAAAAACGAACACTCACTGCGCTGACTCTCAACTCTGGTTTGTATTGTGCTTCCGCTTCACCTTCTTTTACTCTTCTATATATATATATATATATATATATATATATATATATATATATATATATATATATATATATATATATATATATATATAACGGGCAGCCGGACGCGTGAATCCCGCTGACTCATTCGAGAAAGATGGCCCCAGCAAAGAATGCACGCGTAAGCGAGAACGAGCTCCTAATTTCGCTCGTGCGAGCTGAACCGTCAATCTGGGACCTAAGCTGGAGTGCTTGGATCTCCTGGGCGGAGCCGAACGGATCGTCGTGTCGCATGCAAGGTCGGAAGGGTGCGTCTCAAACTGTCGCGTGCGTCGATTCGGAGCGGCGTTCGGACTGTCGGATCGAACGCCGGATCGCACGATTCTGCCGTCCATGTGTCTCGCGCTTAAGGGAGCGGAAGAACGACATTCATGCTTCCGCATGCACAATTCATAAGACGTAGTTAGGTGTCCTCGGATTCTTTTTTTTATGATTTAATCGTATTTTGTTATGTCATTTGCAGGGTTTCCATTATTGTTCGCATTCACTTGTTGTCTCGTGTTCTGCAGGAAAGTGAACTAACATACCTTTTTTTTTTTTAGTTTAAGAGGGGTTAAAATGTCCAAGCTGCTTGTGCTTTCGTGCCCGGGGGGTCAGCGCCGTCATATAGTACGTTTATTTCATGTCCTTGGAGTCTCAAGGAGCGCTGATTGTTGCGGGTTCAACGACATTATATTTAACATTTGGCAATGTACTTCTAAGAAATAGGCCCGTCAATCATATCCTCAAAGCGACCGCCGCTTGTCTGGGACACGCTGTTTTCTTTTTTCCTGACATGTTAGTTTCGTGTTAAATCATCCTCCTTTCTTTTGGCTCCCTAGATTGCAAGAAAGGCTGAACCGGGAGCATGAAGACGAGCCACCGAAACCGAAGTCCGATTGGTGCTGGTGGGTATTCCAATCCCGTTTCACCCTCGGATTAGTGTGAAGAATAACCACGATACTTTGCTGTAAGACGGCGTTGAAGGAGCTGTGCAACAATTTTAACGTTGACAGAATTGGCATCTTTTACTTTTGACATTGTTTATCTTGTCCAGTGTTGGACAAAATACTCGATAAAAGTATTTAAGTTACGTTACTAAATACCTGCTTCATAAAGTATTTAAAATACTACTCAAGTTACTTTCACTGTAAAGTATCTTGAGTAGAGTACAAATACTTAGAAATGTAATTCAGTTACTTTTGAAGATACTTCCGCATTGCGTAATTTGTATCGACGTCTGCTTACAGCTGTATAATTGTCGTTGTCAAAACGATAATTATACAGCTGCGCGAATCTTGGTTACCAGTATGGTTTATTAGCACGCAACAACACAAAACGGAAAAAGAAAAGAAAAAGTATCGTAGGGCTATTTTATGCAGTCCAACTATAAGAATCAAGATATTGTCACGAATGACAAATGATGAGGCAGCGAATAACTGAAGAAACTAAAAGTTTAATGAGGCAAATTTGTGCCCAAAACAAAGTAGAAAAGGGTAGCGTCGCAGGCGTCGATGACGGCGAAACAGCGGGATCGAGCGCTGGGACGAGACTGACTGCGGACCGCCACTCGGAGCACTTTTGCACCCGCGTGGGTTTCTGGAACATTCGGCGTAGAAAGTTCCGCGCGTAGAAAATTCGTTACTCGATCACACGACAAGGTTCTCGAACTTACGAGAATGTCAAGTTGAAAGAATACATAAAAGAGGAGTCCGCTCCCTGGTATCGAACCCGGAGACTCCGCGCGACAGCCTAGCGCGGTAAGCATTCGGCCACGCGCTCGCTGGGCAACGCGTGTGGCAATATCACTGATAGACGTTACAAAACATTTCTGGGACAACAAGAAAGAGGTCGCTTTAGCTATTGGGGAGGAGATCAGACCGTGGCGCATCAAGCGGTTAACTTTAAAGCTACATGGATGGGGACAACAAATACAATGATTCAGCGCTCGGCTGACTTAACTGAACGAGGCGTCAGCGTTCGGCTGGAGTTCGTGTTCTCCGGTGAGGGGGAGGAGGGGCTCATTTGTTACTACTCCGGCCTGCATGAACAATGCAGCATGCACGGTGCCCAGCTCAGCACAAAAGCCCAAGTGGGTCAAGCTCGCATCCTCTGACGACTGCTTTCGGGAGAGATCTGGCACTTAACGTCACTTCACTAGTTGTTGGTATTTTTACATTACACTGTGCCCCGCGCTTCATTACATTACACTGTGCCCCGCGCAACACAAGGCCTGTGGGCATGTGCACAGGCCTTGTGTTGGGTAAACATCGAGGTGTGGGGGGATGACAAACGGGTCAGAGCGCCTCGCCAATAGTGACATCGCTTGATATCACGTCCTGTGGCTCACCTTGGACGCATCGTTTAACTACAATTCATATTCCCTATATGGGGAGTTAACTATAAACGAACTTGGGATACGGATATGAGTGAATGGATAACAGAGAACCCACATAATAGCCACGGTAGTGGTCGCACCTTCTTCTATTAGGTTGCGTTTAGAAAGGCACTTAACGCTGCGGGACGCTTTGTTGGCATTTTGAGAGGTCATCCAGCTTTTAGTTCGTTTCCTGTCCGGTTCTCTACTTCTCAATGTTCGCTTACCGACAGTGTTCGCGAGAGCAATAGGTGACGTTCTGAAGAGAAAAAGAAAAGAAACTAAAGAAAACCTCGACGTTTGGCCTAGCGGGGTCAAATATACAAAAGCAAAACAAAAATGTCTTTTTTTGTTTTTGTCCACTTCTCATTTTTTTATTTGTTATTTTCTTGACACTCAAGTCTGCATTGTTGTCGTAGGTCGTTTCCCGGTCTGCGTTGCGACTCAGGGTGGCACCTTTACTTCCCTAAAACCACACCTTTTGTTTGAGGATTTTTTGGGGGAAACTCTGTGGAAACAAAAGCCGCCTTTGGGAAGGCGAGGGGGAAACCTTCATTGTACAAACTTTGCTGTGAAATATGAGTCACAATCGGCACAAAAGGGATGTTTTCACGAGGTCAATTTAAGTCATCGTAGCTTATCGGAGCTAGCAAGAGGATTTGGTTGCTCGAAAGAATGTTTACGTTCGCTCGTGCCACGCCTACGCCACTTCATACCGAAAAACTCGGAAAATAGCGGAATGTCAAAAATGTATTTAAGATAATGAGTACAAGATACTCGGAAATGTAATTAAAATCGAGTATCAAACACTCTCGATCAAAGGTACTTGAAAGATACCAAGATACTTAAAAGAGTACTTGGAATACAGTATCTTGAGTAGAGTATTTGAGATAGGCACAAGTCTGATCTTGTCACAAAGAAAAGAAAGCACACCTCCTTCCTTCGAAATGTTGCGATTCCGTCGTGTAATCGCGAGGCAAAAGTTAAAACATTCCCCGACCTGCAGCCGCGAGTGGCGGCCATGAGAACCACGCGGCATGACGTCAATGGGGGTCTTGTAAAAAGATAGCAAGTTGTGCGACTGCGAATACCTGCTCGAGACAAGGTAACTTGTCTATTAATCTTGTCGTTCCAACATAAATATAAATGCGTCAAACACCTGGAATTATCGACAAAACTTTTGTTATACGGAGTTTTAGGGGCGCCAACTATCCGAGGTCTACAAAACCGTCAGCTCTATCTGCTACCGCGAACAGCCGCCAGAAGCCGGAGGGAGACGGGGATGGCCGGACCTGGATGAGGCTCCTCCTTTCACCATATTGTTCGCGCTGCGCCAGCACGTGGTCACTCTGTCGCGAGCGGATGAGTTCTTGCTGCTCACTATAATGGCTCTAGAGAGAGAGAGCTTCACCGGAAACCCGCGCGACCCCTATTGACGTCACAGTGCACGTGACTCGGAAGGTAGTGAGGAGTTGGGAGGTGCCTGAAACCTCAATCTTTGTCTAATTTTTAAAATAAAAACTAGGACTTGCAGGCAAAAGCGGTTTTTGTTCTTTACTTCAGAAAGATCGAGACACCAACTACCAAATTATTTAAGCAAAGCACTGAAATTGTTGCACAGCTCCTTTAACAAAAACCCGAGAATCGGCAAAAAGAAAAATGAAGGATACCATGCATTGCCAGGCCGGTGTCCTCAACGGTAAGTCTGACACGACTTACCGTTGAGGAGACGATGCTGTCACGTACGCAAAACTAATTAAATAATACATAACTTTGTAGCACAGCGGCAGTGAATTCTCCTTATCGCTACACCCTTGATTCAAGCAAACAAGTCGACTCGAGTGACCTATGAATTGGATGAGAGCTGTCCTGCCTGAGGAACAAAAGGCCGCGCTTTGGTGATTAGCTCTGCAGCGCTCTTTGCCCGTCTTTTAGGTTGCCGTTTTCCAGCGATAATCACTGGGTCAAAAATTGCCGAGCCACTGGCGCTCGGAGCGTCTTTCACAGCCCAGCAGGCAATGATGGCGGGGCACAGAAGGCGATTAGTGAAATGGCTTACAGGTAGCGCCCTGCATACCCGCGGATATCCGCAGTAAAATGGCGGGTAAAAATGAATCAGATTTGGGGAATTGCGGATCGGATATCCGTGGGTCCGGATCTACATTTTTTGCCGATGCGGCCCATGACCGTGTGCGACCGCACAGTGTAGAGTGAATAAGTGAGTGATACTATGAAGGTGCATCATCGAATGTATTGCGGGAGCAAACTATACTATTTTAGATGACAGGTGCCAATAGGGGAGAAAATTGTTCTTAACGCCAAGAAAGATTTGATCGATCGCTTTAGAACGTTCTATATCGACAAAAAAAAAATGCTGTCCCTAGAAATAATAAAGAATGCAGAAGCTTCAGTCGTCCCGGGAAAGCGTGTTCTTGGTTGGCAGGGAAAGAGCGGAAAACGTTCTTTGGGCAAAGAAAACCCAAAACGTACAAGCCACATGAACGTAGAAACCGGCAAGTGGCTTCTTCGCCTACAACTATATAGATCGAGGAGACTGAACTCGATCCTCTGGAGTGGTGGAACTTGGGCCAGCACGAGTGTCCGCACCTCATTCTTGCAGCGCACTTCGTGCATGTCACCCCAGCATCAAGTGCACCAGCGGAGAGAGACTTCTCATTAGTGGGTATTCAAGAAAGGCGAAGTGGTCTGAATCCGTTCATGTTGACGATATTCTGTTTCTTCTAGACAGCAACCCCGACAGCTACAAGTGAAACGATGCGTGTGTGTGCGTTTTGTTTTTCTCGACAGTTGGCACCAAGTTGTTCTGAAGTATATGGCTCCGAGCATGCAGTTGAGGGTTACTGTTTAAAACTGAAACCGATAGGAGGTGTTGCCATTGTTGAATATTGTGATATTCTCCCAGTGGTTTACTCGCGCCTTACCACATAAACACGAGTTGCTTTGCTGCAGTGAGTGAGCACTTTTCCTCTACCACTTTTTTATCGTTTGACCCAAATAAAATGACACAATGTTATTAGTCCGTCCTTTGTTAATTTTTATGTTTATAAATATGCGCCTGCTGGATGCGGGTTTTACGAAGCAAAACAGAAAATAAATATTAACATTTCTTTTGAGCGCATCTTCTGGAGAGAGCGTCAGTGTCACGCACTCCCAAGACGATCACATAACTGCGACCATCTTTCCAGCGATGCGAAGTGTCTCTGGAAGGACGATCGCTTATCTTATAAATCGATAAAACAAATTACGATAAAATGACTTTTCACCGTATTTTGACACGAAGAGTTCTTTGTGCAAGGCTAAGCACACGGCTTATAGAATATACCATCCAGATGCTTTTCTATAAGGTTTTTTTTCCTGCTTGATTTCACTATGTAAAATGTATGCGCGGATTGAGGGTCGGACGCGGCTTCGAATTTTGCGGGTGCGGTTCGATGCGGATACAAAATCTGCGGATGCGGATCGGATGCGGCTGCAATTGTTTTAAAAACATTGCGGACGCGGTTAGGATGCGGATATAAAGTCTGCGGATACGAATACCACTCTAGAGCCACGGTCCCAGTGCTTGTATATCATGGAAAAAACTGTCTGCAGGCTGAGGCAGTTTTTTATCTATGTATCAAGATCTTGTGGAAACACACATATGTATAAAGCAATCATGCTGCCAACGCGCTTGAGGCGTGTCTGTATATACCGTTCCGTCATCATGTCTCCAGCAGACACCGTGTATATGTTGTTCGATGTCTGCGGCTCAAAAGGGACGTCTCTTCCTAAGGTTGCCTCGATGCTCCGCAGGAAGCTGGCCTTCTTCGGCCCCACGCTGGTCTTCCTGGTCCTGGCGATGGCGGTCATCTCGCTGGGAATCCTGTTCAGAGCGCAAACCGTCGTCGTGGAGACGGCCCAGGGCACCCTACAGGGCCGCCAGCTGGAGGTGATGGGACGCCGGGTCTTCGCCTTCCTCGGCGTGCCTTACGGCCAGAGCACGGCGGGTCGGAGGAGGTTCGCGCCCGCGCTGCCGGCTCTCCACTGGGAAAAGAAGCTAACAGCCTTCACGCTCGGCCCACCGTGCCCGCAGGGAGCCCTTCCAGCGGGCTTTAAGCCGTTCGCAATGGTACTGTCGTACACGCCTGTGACCTCTCTAACGTATATCACCCGTGCGAAGACTATCGAGACACTGTGCTCGGGACGCGTGCGCGGTGTCTGATATTTCACTGATGAGTGGCTCTACGCTCGCTTAGAATCCGTCCCTAGTCAACAAAGATGGCGGCATGAAAAATGCGACGTGGTGCTGTGTATATTGGTACAGTGAAACTGCGACCGGGGACTCGAAGCTTAAGTTTACATACACTGATTAAGGATGACGATAAGAATCCCCGAAGAAGGGGAACAAGGGAGACGAAGGAGAAACACACGTCTCCAAACACAGCTAGGTGACTGGTGCGCGACCGAAAAAATCCGCCTGGTCCGGGTATCGAACCAAGGACCTCTCGATTTCGAGTGGAGCGCTCTACCAACTGAGCTAACGAGAAGTTAGACGCCAGTAGAGCAAACGGGTTTTATCAGCTGCCACCAGTCTAACACCAACAAGAATGAACAGCTTGCATTGTTAAGATATATATGATTATAATGCAATTAAATGCAAATGTGCAATCGAGCTGGAAAGAATGACCGGATAATAATCGTGGAGAAGGGGAGATCCTTGGTTCGGTACCAGGATCAGGCGGATTTTTTTGGCCGCGCACCAGTCACCTAGCTGTGTTTGGAGTTTTGTGTTTGTCCTTTGTCCCCTTTGTTTACCTTCTCCAGGGATTATTATCGTCACTATTGTACAGCTCGCTTGCACCTTTGCATTTACTTGCAGTATAATCACTGATTAAGACTTCGCCGGCTTGATCGAGACGAGGCAAGCAAAAACCTTGCGTCAGACTTGCGAATTTTCGAGGCTAGCGAAAAAGCAAAATTCCGGGTGCTGTCCAAATGTTCTGCCTCGTCAGTGTTTCATTTGGTGCTGTCATAAAAGAGATGTCTGCTTCGTTCGCTTCAGACAAGCCGGTGCCACTCACCGCGGAAGCTGCTTCACCAGCCTTTTGTGCCGGTATCCACCGAGAGCTATTAGCCCCGTGCCCGACCGAAAGCGTCGCTGTGGTCGGCCTTCCACGATTGGCCGAACGCTGACTATGACGTCGGAAAGGGGATTTATCATCGACGGAAATAAGAGGAATAAAAGAACTTTAATTTCGACGGTGTCGGCAGTGTTCCTTTGAGAGCGCAATGATTTCAAGCTTCCACCATGCTAATAACAAACACCATCGAACTTGTTGTTTGCAAGGTAATGACGTCACAAGGGGGAACCACAGGAGGGCGCCACCAAAACATCTCGCCGCTAATATCTAAGGTTGTATTTACATAACGCATGCTAAGTACAAGTCACTATTTATCGTCTACATGCAGAATGCCTCTCTTGATGGTGGGAATTTCACGTTGATAAAAAAATTAAAAACCCGCTGTCAGTAAGCGCGTTCAGATGCAAGGGTCTCATATATAGCGGCCAGCGAATTCTACCTTCAGTGGCTTCCATGAGACATACGAAGATTTTCTCTTCTTCAGAGGCAGACGCTGACCATGCGCTTCATATGTTTGTTTGTTTGTTTCGTCTACCAGACTGTGTTTCATCATTGCAGTTTCTTCTGCTGTTTTCTTGCTTGGTCAGCGATAAACGGTGACTCAATTATGCTCTCATAAGCTTTGCTGTGTTTACACTTCATTCGTGGCGTTCTGTGTGTAGCATTATACAAGACACCAGTGCGAGCGCTTGATGACTGTTTTGTGACGCGCGTTGAAAACATATATTTTTCTGTCATCATTCTTTAATACTGTTTACGAAAAGGTGAACCACATACTCTTAATGACCCCTCGATGATAGGAATGTCTGCAGGTAAATAGGGTGTATATCTTCTTCAATTATTATTATCATGGCAATAACTTTATTAAGTCAGCTCAAAGAAGAAGAGCGGTGCCTCGACACGGAGCAAGGACACGTTGGCGGCCCTCGTGCCGGGTTGTGCCGGGCTAAGGCTCCTGCAGTGCCTCGGCAGAGGCACTGCCGGAGCCCCAACCCGGCAGTGCCCCTACCGGGAAATGAGCGAAGCAAGAGTGAAATTTAGACTACTTTCTGGCTTTGTTCCGACACCTCTTTCCTCTTCCACCGTGGTTCAAACATTTTCAACACCGCGTCTGACCTAAGAAGTCGCCCGCGCGTGCTTTATACGCTTTGCAATTGCATAGAGGCACGCTTCATCTAAAGAAGACTCATTGGTTTCCCGCCACGCCGAGGATGAATGTCTACAAGAAACACGATTCGTAAAACGCGCACGTGCATCGCGCAGGAGCCCAGCGAAGACTGCCTGCACCTAAACGTGTGGACACCGTACCGGCCGGGCCCTTGTAAGATGGCGCAGTGCCCGTTGCGGCCGGTGCTCGTGCTGCTGTACGGCAGGGACCTGGAGAACGGCTGGAACGGTGCCTACGACGGTAGCATGCTCGCCTCTATGGGCGACGTGGTGCTGGTAGTACCCAACTTCCGCCTCGGAGTCTTCGGCTTCCTCAACGCAGCCTCCAGCGACGCCCCCGGCAACGTGGCCCTCTTGGATCAGGTCTTGGCACTCCATTGGATCAAGCAGAACATCGCCTCCTTCGGCGGAAATTCCTCCAGGGTCTGCCATTCGCTCTCCATCGTCGTCCTTTAAGTGTTTGTTCGCGACTCCAACGGTGTGCATTTAATCCCGGTTCTTCTGTTTAACAGTTTCGTTGCGCCGCAAAAAAAGAAAAAGGCAGCCGAAGTTGTTGCACATTTTGACGAGCATGAACTGCCGGCTTTGTAAATGTCACGTCCTTGCTGCTGAGTCACCTTAACTCGCACATTTTACCACTCGTTGTGAGGGAATATATGTTTTCGTTGTTTTCTTAAAGCCGGTAATTGTATACACTCAAGGCCGTGATGGCTTAATAATTGACGTTCGATGTCATGCAGTCAGATATAACTTTTCTGAAATGGTGGTACGAAGTGAACCCTTGTACTCGTGCCACAAAACACGTTGAACAAATGATAAAGACCGACTACTTAACACAGGGAACATTGCATACGTGAGTATGTTCTGCACGAAGGGCCCTCGGCCGCTACTAATGCCAAGGGCGTATGATGCGAGGTTCGATTCCATTGAGTGACCGCCCCACCAAACATGACGAATCGTAACTATTCAGTATAAATGGAATTGATGCAACATCTGACAGATTGACCATAAAACACGGTGAATACCTCATAAAAAGTTTAATTATGTCCCGGTGTGGGACTTCCACCTCAAGAATAAAAAGAAGAGGTCGGACAAATATACTATAGTACTGGTGGCGATTAATTCTAACTATACTCCGTTTCACTTTGAGTCGACGCTACGTCCAGTTGACAAGCAGCGCCAAAAGTGCATTTTCACTGCGATCGGAGTTAGTAAAACGGAGTACAGGCAGTACAGGTCTGTGGAGAGGAACTTCCATGACGAGAAAATCGAATGGAGGAGACGGAGAAACGAGGTACGAGCTTGTAGCTTCGACGTGCGTTCTAGATGCCCTTCATGTCATTCTAAAATCTCGAGACTGTCTGCCTCGTACTCGTTGTTGCGGAAACAAATTTCCCAATAGTAGCTTAAATTTTACGTCGTAGCAATGTTTCTCGCCGGTGTCTCTAGATGAGAGGTGGAAAGATGCGAGAACCTCACACTCTCAAGAAAACATGTTCATGAAAAATTGGCACGGACCTTTATCTCCAAAGTACCATAATGCATAAAATTCAATGATTAAGGAGCGTTGAAATGTGTTTGGGAAGCATTTAACTCTCGTTTTTGGTGAGTGAAGCAGAACCTATCATTTTTTATATAAATGTCTCCGCTAAATTTAGCGGGGAACTGACCTTATTCATAAGTGACGTGACATTAACTTTCCCGTCAAATCTAGCGGGAAAACTGAATGGGTGTGCAGGTCTCGTGACAGAAATTTTCCTCCAAATTTAGCTGGAGAACTGAATTCGTGTATAGTAGGTCGCGTGACGTCAATTTTGCCGCTAAATGTAGCGGGAAATACATGGACGGACTACGACTGAGTAGGTCGTGGGACGGACAAAATCTGGGATTTGTGGGGTAAGGGGTGGGTTGGGGTGGGGGCGTTAATACGCATGTTACGTTCTACAGAAATTTTTAAAATGTCCACAGTTCAGTGTCCCTTCCAAAACTTCAGGTAACCCTCCTGGGCCACGGATCGGGGGCCACGTCGGCGGGCTACCACCTGCTGAACCGGGGCGACAGAGAGCTGCACCGGCTGCTGCGCCGCTTCATTTTCCACTCGGGCAGCCCTTTCCGCCTGACCAGGGACAACACGGGCCGCGCCGAGGACAACTTGAGGTCCCTTGCACGACGACTGGAGTGCGCCCGTCCCGACGCCGCCGACGCCGCCGAGCTGCTGTCCTGCCTGCGGGACAGGAGTTCCTCGGAGATCACCGCCGCCGCCGCCGGGATGAAGCAAGAGCTCGGACTGCAGATCGGGCCGCTCTTTGGGCCTAGCTTCAACGCGTACCCGCTCGAAGGAAGCGAACCCTGGAGGCTACACCAAGTGCTCTATGGGGTACGTCCGTGAGCTAGTTCATCGCATAGTAAAATGGCAAGGCCCATGTGCTACATTGTCTACGCCACGAACAAGAGGCCAGCGTGTGTGGCAGGTTGGAAACGAATGCTAAGTCAATTTTCGGATGGGACTGGTCTCATCACTGACGAGGCATGTGTGCCGCACTCGTTTTTGTCTGTGCCCCACGTCAACCTCTGGTCACTAAATGTCCAAGTTGCTACCATAACGTTGTTCGCCGGACACGGTCTCAAGCACGGCAGGGAGAAGCGTCTGGGTGTTATCCTCAGAGAAAAGCCCCGGAATGTTTATTTTTTTTAACTACCTGAATTATGCACATTTTTAGAAATGCTCCAGATATACTCTTTACGGCAGGCTACTTATTAATATTTATGAATGCAACATAGATATCGAGGAAACGGTGATTCCAAAACGAACATCCAAAATTTCTGCGCTTTCCATTAGGTGACGCCACATGCTTTATAACTCCAAAAAACATTTGAGCGTTTTTTTTTTTTGTGAGTTCTTTTACCATTAATTTTACGTTTTGAAAATTCTTGTAATCCGTCTGGAACAAGCAGTACTACCCCCTATTACGACATACAACGCCACGTTTTCAATTATTATTTTTTACAATATTGCCAATATTTAGAGGTAAAGGAAGGAATAGGCGATACAAAACAAGACAATCCACACTGCAGTCCCTGTGCGCAGCACATCAGCACATGCAATAAAAAGATCACAAAAATGAAAGGCGTTTACAATCCCCTGTAACGCCGAATTAGAGCGCAGCTCTTGAGGAGGAGGAGGGGAAGGTACGGAGAAGAGGGTATGCCCCTCCTGCTCATCCGTACCCTCCCCTCCTCCTCTCCTGCTCGCCTCCCATTTAGGGAAAAATTTCCCGCTAAATTTAGACGGGAAGACCGGTGGCTTCGCTGCCTGGAACACCAGGAAAACACCGAGCTGCAAAAGCTACGGGAGTGCTCCACATTCCCGCAACTGCTGCCCGTTACATACAGCTGACCACCTGCGAGATCACATGCGGTGTATCTATACTACCACAGCACGGGCACACAATACAGAAACATTTCGACAAACTACCTTCCAAGCCATCCATGACCTAAATCATCCGGGCACCCGTGTTACACAGCGTCTCGTTCCGTCATGGTACGTCTGACCACGAATGAACTCTGACATCTATCTGTAAACAAAAACATGCAGCAAATTAAACGAAAACATGCAGCAAATTCCAACGCTCTGAAGTGCTTCGACACACGACGACACCAATGCACGCATTTCGACCCTCCCTCTCCCCCCCCCCCCCCCCCCCTGATGCCAGATTTTATCAGGTGCACATCGATATAATAGGTCCTCTATCATCATCAAACAAAGTTCGATACACACTTGTGTAGACAGGTTCACACGATGGCCAGATGCCGTTTCACTCACCGACATCACTGCAGAAACCGTCGCTCACGCCTTCATCTCCAACTAGATCGCGCATTTCCGTTGTCCATCGACCATCACGGCCGACCGCGGCCGAAAGTTCCAATGCGCCTTATTCACAGCCCTCAACAAGACTTTGGGTGTGCGACACGTGTACACAACAGTCTACCATCCCTCTGCTAATGGCATGGTTTAACGGCCACGTCGACAGCTCAATACAGTGCTGATGTACAAAAGTAGATCGAACCCATTGGGTTAATCATGCTTCCTTTTGTCCTTCTTGGACAAGAGGAAGGTGATTCGCTCATAATCAAAGTATAATATATTTTCTTTGTTGTAAACTGCTTGTAATCTGTTTTCTGGTTGTTAATTTTCAAGTTCTTTGCACACCGTGTTGAGATACGAGCCATGACATTGTTTAAGTTGATCTGGTCATCGACTGAGGAAACAGCTAGTGTCTAAATAATACAATAATCAGCAAACATTCTTATTTTCACGACCCCGTTACCGAATAAACTGTAGACATATATTAAAAAGAAAGCAGAGGCCCCAACACGGAGGCCTGAGAAAGCCGGGAATGCATGTTTAGCAATTCTGAGAAAGTCCCATTGACATCCACAAACTGCTGTCGGTTAGATAGGTACGCGCTAATCCACTTCATGATAAGTCTATTAGCACATCGATTAATTTACAGTGAAGTACTCGATCGCATGCTTTGAACAGATCTATAAAGATGGCATCCACCTGGGAAAGCGGAGTTGGGAAAGCGGAGTGCTTACATCTAGAGGTCTTCTTCAGCGTAAAGACACATAAAGAGACCTGTCCATTCAGAGCCATTGTCACAGAAAAGGGGTCGTGGCAAAAGCAAGTTGCTTCCAATCTTCAAAAACAACTGTCCGACTTAAGTATTAGAGGCCCCTTCCGGGTTGTCAACTCTGAGGAAATAGTAGAATATCTCCGATTAGGAGGTCCTGAGAAGAGAACTGCTTTGAGCATTGACGTTGAGAATCTTTTTTACTCCTTACCACACGACCAGCTACTGACCTCGGTGATGAATTGTATAGAAGCCAATGGAGAGCTCGCTTTCCGAAGTTCCAGCGGAGTGCCCGTTGAGAGCTTTATGGAGCTGCTACATTTCTACCTGATGTCTATGATAGTTGGGTGGCGGGATGGATGCTATCTGCAGAAGTCAGGAGTCTGTATAGGTTCTTGCGTTGCCCCAGTCTTTAGTGACATCTACCTGGGAGCAGTGGACTGTGCGACAGAAAGTGCGCTTGGAGGAAAAAAGTGAACAAGGCCGCCAGGTATGTTGACGACCTCCTGGTAACTCATGAAGATGGCGGACGTATGGACATACAAGTAGCAGACATTATGGAGCCTTTGCTGAGTACGGAGGCGGCCTTAAGTTTACATTTGAGGTGCCCAAAGAAAACGTACTTCAGTACCTGGATCTTTCGCTCCACCTGGGGGACACCGATGTTTGTTGGTCGTACAGTCCACGATCCAAGAAAGCCATTCTAGACTATGGCTCGGCGCACTCAAAAATCACCAAGAGGGGCATAGCTCTAACGTGTCTGGGCTCGGCACTAAGGAAGTCTTGTCTTCATACTATGTCAGCCAGCTTCACTATGCAAGGAGAGAGGCTAAGAAAAGCCGGCTATTCGTCAGCCCTACTGGCTGATGTGGCAAACGCTCTGGTGAAGAAGGCAAAAGGCTTCCACTCCAACAAGACCAGTGTCAAGAAAACAAGGCCAGTAGTAATACCGTACCTGCACAGGATGTCCCATATTTTAAAAAAACGTCACAAGCCGCTATGGTGTCAGAGTAGGTTTTTCAGCACCACAAAAAATGAGCCAAATTTGCCCTAGAGTGAATGCGCATGCTGAGGGTACCACAAAACCCATGTGCACCAAGAAGCATGCAAACAAATTCCTTCCATGCGTTTCGGGCGTCGTATAAGATACCTCTTCCGTGTGGCAAGAGCTACATAGGCCAAACGGGCAGATGCCTCAATGACCGACTCCGGCAGCATGATTACTCCTGGAAGGCTACAGTGGGCGGAAATCTTCCTCTTCATTGCAGGGAATGCACGTGCAGATCATTATTCCGTGAGACCAACATCTTGGAGAAGAACAAAAACAAATTGACCCGCGAGGTATTGGAGGCCTTCTACATCCTTCGTGAGGACAGGAACTATATTAGCGTTGAATCCGCAACCCTATCAAACAAGGAAAGGGAATTCCTTGAACAAACAATGAAGGGCCCACACGAGCCTGGATGAACTAGCCGCTATCGTTCACGGGGCTGTGGTAGATGCACGAGTCCGCGGCGGATTATTTCCTTTCTTGTCAGTAAACGTAGTTGTGAGTAGCACTCTTTTCTGTCCTGTCCTTCTCTCTATCTTGTGCGCTAAATACCTCAATACGCATCCACCTGTAGGCGATCATTAACATAACTGCAAATTTTATGATAGCATTCAATTAACTGCGTGGTTGTCGCCAGCCCTTTTCGAAGACCTTGTCGATTCGAACTTGCAAAGCACGCTAACTGGTTTTTTACAATGGTCTAATAATTTACATGACGTGCAAGTCAAAGAATGGGGAGATAATTTTCTACCAAATCAGTAGCCCTACTCTTTCTTACGGGTAACTCTCGCTATTAGCCAATCGTCTGGTAAAAAGAAGCTCTAAGTGACCTAGAAAATATGCACGTAAAATGTTTCGCAACCCGTTCAGGGTATCCCTTTAGGAACTCGTTCAGTACAGCATCTGGTCCCGGCGATTTTCTAGCATTAAGTGATAACAGCAAAGACACAATATCTTCTGATATAAAGTTACTCAGATCAAACCTCTCGTCACTGGGATTGCTGTTTAATTCGCTTGATTCTATGGCGAATACTGGCTGAAAAGAGCGATTAAATTTAGATGACATTTCAGCCCTGTCGCTTACAACGTTACCATCAATACACAAATGATTTACTTTAGATCTCGTCGGGGCCCTATAACGCCAGAACTTTTCTGAAGAAGACAAGACAAATTCTGGCAATGACCTTGTAAAATACGCCTCTTTGGCTTGCTTTATCAATGTTTTTAATTTGTCGTTCTGTTCCCAATTAGCGTGAGATCGACGCTTACAAAGTCTTTTTAATGCGAAAGCATTAACTGTCCCATGGAGCGCAGCCGGCGTTGGCTATAACCGCCAAAAACAGGCATCTAAATAAACGGCAGTTAAAATGGCTGCGATACGTTCCCATTAGCTGCGACGCGTCATACGTACGCTTCGTCACGGAAGTCGGCGGGGCGCTCAAAATAAAAACAAACGCGCCTCTCAAAAAAAAAAATACAAAAAAAGCACAGCATCGCAGATGCACCGTCACGGAAGGCTTGGAGCCGGCGGATTTCGCCGCGCATGCGCAGTGGGGGAGTGTGGTGTCACCGCTGGAGCGCCGTGTGCGGTAGGAAGACGTGGCGTGGTGCTTGTAGGAATGCGCTGTGTCTAGGAATGCTTTCGCATTCCTTCACCTAAGCAGTCTTAAATGTCCTCCTGTATTTTTAGTTTACGTTTCGCCTGGAAAATTTTTCTTGTTATCCATGGCGTCTTATCTTTTTAGTTTTCTTGATTATAAAGTTTTAAACACAGTGCTCAGTAGTGCATTTAAACTTTAACTTTGACTACATTTAATTTACATCAATTCGTAAAATTCGTCTAGGTGCTCCTCAATATAGTGGAGTACTGACTCATCATTTGCCTATTTTGTAATCATAATATTGCTTCACTTAGGTTGTCACTTCCGGGAGAACTGGAAAAACACGGGTTTGTGATGTCCCGTACGAAAATGTCAGATACAGGCCGGAATGAAAAATGCCGGTTCCGACTAGACCCAAAATTGGGGCACCAGTTTGTATCCAGCCTGGAACCGCGCATTTCCAGCCCCAATTTTAGACCCAGGCGGTGAACCGCCGAAATTGCCGCTGCGCTCACCACTGGACTCTACAAAAGAATTTCGTGCTATGCCCTTAACCGTTACAACCAAGAGATCGTCGCGATTTCAGGACCGAGGCGGATTGGGTCTGAAATCGCGACGATCTCTCGCTTGTAACGGCTAAGGGCATCGCGCGAAATACTTTTGTAGAGTCCATGCAGTGGTGAGCACAGCGGTAATTCCGGCGGCGCACACGGTCTTCCAGGCGTCGTCGCGTCGTCACCAAACACGGTGCACGGAACACACACACAGCACGCACAAGCACAGTATCCAGTGTTGAGTGTCTCGGGAAGTTTCAGCGGGCAAGCGGTATCCGAGTCGTCCAAGTATTGTCACCAAGCACACCAGGGCCGACTCGCTAAAAGCAGCGTCTCAGCTGAGACCAGGGGAAAGAAAGCACTGTGAAAGCCGGCGCACGAGCTGAGCGGGACTCAAGCCGCGTCTGAGGATGTTCGCGCGCCCCAGCCATTGCAGTGCTTTCTTTCACCCAGTCTCAGCTGAGACGCTGTCCTAGCAAGCCGGCCCAGCGCATCCAGATGCCGAGCCAAACTGCAATGGGTCGGCAGCTTCACATTATATAAAGATTCAAAGCCGAGGTCAGTGGGTATCCATCCAGGGCAACGATAGGCGCGTGAGTATCCGTGCGCCCGCAGCGCGAACGTCGCCGCCGGGCGAGCGCCGGCCGACAGTCCGACGGGAGCGGAGAGAAACCTAAACTCTCGAAGCGCTGGCCCCGACTGCAACAGACGATACAAGGCGCGCGTCGTCACCAACACACACACAGCACGCACAAGCACAGTATCCAGTGTTGAGTGCAGCGGGAAGTTCCGGCGGGCAAGCGGTATCCGAGTTGTCCAAGTATTGCATCCGTGCGCCCGCAGCGCGAACGTCGCCGCCGGGTGAGCGCTGACCGACAGACCGACGAGAGCGCAGAAACTAAACTGACTAAACTCTCGGCATAGAGAAATATAGTACTACGTAAAGAGCGGACACTTCCATAGGCCCCAGCGGCCCAATTCAGCGTCAGCGAGCGCACCCAGCGGCCAGTATAGTCCCTAGTTGAGTGTTTAATGGATGGACACACGCAGTAACCGCTGGCCAGATAAATGAATGGATTCAAGGCGAATTCTGGCGGTATTTTAGTATCGGGCAGTAGCATGCGCCCTCTAGTTTAACGAGTCAGTGTTATTGTAACTAGCATAGTTTTTGTTTAAAATATAATTGTTTTATAAGCATACCTTAAAGGGATACTTCAACGAAATTTGAAATATTCCCGTCGTGTTCAAAAATAGGTTGAATGTGATCCACAATATCCGTAAATGACACTCGCACGTTTGTATTTTGATCCTGGTGGCTGTATTTTTCGTTATAAACGGCCCACTCTGGCAAGCGCTCGGAGAAGGCCCAGCTTAGAGCACGTGACATCCAACGCAATCGTGACGTAGGTCGTCTCAAGACGAACAAAGCCACGGCGAGGCTGACGTCGAGAGGATGGCCTAGTCGTTCCAGCCACCGAAGCGGCTGCTTTTGTACGAATTCTGAGTGACAGGTTAATCTTCTATAATCTTGTAGGGGGACAATAGCGACTTCTGCGACACACAAAAGGGATTCTCGGGAAGAGGGGAGTTGCTCCTTCCCCCCTTCTCTCGTCGTGGCCGGAGGCGAGACAACCTCCGTCACTAGCTGTCAAGGTTCCTAGACGAGCATTACAAACGAGGCGTTAGCGACATCAACCAGCTGCTCTTTGCTAATCGTTTAATTCGTTTTAGAATTCCTTTTCGAGAATTTTTTAACAAGATATTGGTATGTTCCATATGATACTGCTCTTTTGAACACATATAGACCAAAAAATGAGCGCCGAAATTTCGTTGTAGTATCCCTTTAATTGTACTGCAGAAGAAAAGTCATCCAGCGCTACATATAATTCAAACTGACCGCACACCGAAAAGGATATTTTTACATTTGTGCTAACTCTCTTGAAGGGACGACACCAGGGATTGACACACAAAAGCATTTATTTTTGTAACTATGACAAGCAAAACAAACATCAACTATGAGGACAAGGAGTGATGTATGTTATTCATACATTACAAAAATAACAGTACACATGCAAAATGTATGAATAACGCGTCAACAGTTGTACACTGAAAAAAAGTACTGTATTACAGCGAGACTTACAACGACAAATGCAATATGATGGAGGGCATTTAAAAAAAATTACCGTCCAAGTTCCATGAAAGGCGCTTGCACGTATGACCATGTGCTGAAAGGCGCTTGCACATATGACTGGCCCAGTGGCTTCTAAATTCAGTGACCGAATGCAAATGTCCGTCAATAAAGAAACTACAGTCACAAAACTTCTTACATATACAGTATACCATGACCGCAACGGAAGAATGACAAGAAACCCGCACGAGACAACAAGCCGCGGAACCAAATCAACCCACACAACGAGGCAAGAGACACAGACCAAGCAGCCGGAGTATCCGCCCCTGTCCTCCCTCCGTCGAGTCCACGACTCCGAAGCCAACCGTCGTGCCGCAGCCATAGCCACAGCCGTTGAAGTCGTTTTTGAAAGTTTTCAAAGTTCGTAATAATTTTAAAAGTTTACTCTATACAATGAAGTTATTTATTAATATTATATATCTGACAAATGGTCAAAATAAGTGGCACTGTTGCGCCTACTAACGGCCAGTAGACTCCCTAACTCCTGGGAGTCACGTGGGTTCCGTATCTGGTATGCGGGCGAAAATATAATAAAACGTTTGAACCTGGAATATGCGAGAAAATATAGGTGAGGGAAATCAAGAATGTGTGACAATCACGCATTTTTCGTAAACACCTTCCAGCGGCGGGGAGAGATCAAAAAGATGTTTTACCGCATACCAGAAGTGACGATATTCAAGATGGCTGCGCGCTTGTGGAAAAGGTGTGCCTCACCTATATTTTCTCGCATATTCCAGGTTCAAACGTTTTATTATATTTTCGCCCGCATACCAGATACGGAACCCACGTGACTGAGAACGACAGGAAACAGAAAAGGTCTATATTTCTCTATGCTCTCGGAGCGTTGCGCGGCGCCGATTGCAACAGACAAAGCCAACCGCGTGCGCGGAGAACGCCCGCTCGCAGCGCCCCTGAAGCGGATGCGCCTGTCCCTAACACGTGACCAGCGAGGAAGTTCCCCGCCGACCCCCCCCCCCCCCCCCCCCCTCCCCCCACCCCTCTCTCCCCTCCTCCAGTCGCGTGTGCGCGCCCGCTGGCTGGGAACAGACCCTACTGGAACAAGGGGAGCGGATCGGATCCACCCATCACCGTGCGATTCCAGTGCGTTGCGTCTCACTGGACCCGACTGGTTACACCCAGAATCCAGCGGATCGGAACTGTCCTCAAGTTTACAACCGCGCGGATCCGAACTGGAACCGCTCCGATCTGACATTTTCGTACGGGGTGATACTCCATCGTGAACAGAAACGCTACAATGATCAAAATTTTTACAGACAAGAGATCAAGCAATGTGCCTGACTTTTCAGTTATAGGCGTGGCTTCTTCGACTGACTGACGAAGACACCGACTAAATGCAATGTTAACGGACACTTCTGGCAGGTTTGTTCACTGACAAGCCACACCTTTATCCGACCAGTTTACGTGGGGGACATTAAAATCGCCTTCGATCACTATCTTCCTCCGTTTTTTGGTATTTGATAAAAAAATATATTCAAGAATTAGTTCCAAATCATGCTAAGGCGATCCGCGTTTTCTGCAGACAATTCCAAACACAAACCTCGTTAAAAAATGTATTTTTTTTATTTCAAAAGTTTTTGGAGCTCTCGATGGGACTCATAGAGGTGTAGTAAGGGCCAGTGGAGCCTCTGGGACCAAACTTAAAACTTCAAAAAATTCGCGAAAAAAAAAATAATTTCATTTTCAAATTGGTTCAACTAGTTCAGATATGTCTATTAATTGTTTCGAACTACTATAAAAAATTTCTCCGGTGTGTCAGTTTCAAACCGGCTCCTGTAGGAGGGGATGAATTCTTCGAATGCGTTAGAGCCGACAAAGTACATGGTGTGGTTCGCCGTGAAAAAAACGTAGCAGGTGGAAAACCGAGACATTCTGGTGGGCAGCGTGTTCAACGACGGTGACCGGTGGATCCGATCGTACAAGGAGGCCGGCGGAGAGCCACATGATCGCCCGTGTGGGAATCTTGGGTCGTCGGTACAGATGTGCTCCAGGCAGCTGGATCAGCTCCAACTTCCCAAGCGAAACCGCGTAAGTGTTGTGACGACTCCGAAACGTATACGCGGCCGGGCTGGGGAAAGAAGTCATTGGCGGTGTAAAGAACCCCGTGCATTGCGATCTGAGTTTTAGAAACTGGCAAAGACAAATAAGATGTCATTAAAAAGTAAACACAATGTAACAAACACACACACACACACACACACACACACACACACACCAAAACAGTGATACATTTTCAGCAACTAAAAGACTGACAGACAGACACACACGCACACCACGCGCACATACGCAGCATACACATGCGACCGCGTACACACACACACGCACACACCTACGCAAAAGGCTGAATGTCGCCAGACAAGCTTCTCTCCACTTTAACAGAGCGAACGCTGGAGAGGGGGTCGCCTCCTCTCCAACATTCACTCTGTCAAAGTGGAAGGGGTGAAAGTAGCTTCTCCTGAACTCTAAAGTCACCGGCTATGGTAACGTTGGCTGATATGATCCGTCGGAGTAAAGGCCGGTTTTCACATGGAGCGAAGCGCTGATGTAGCGCTCCTCACGTGCCGTCAGCTACTTATCGCCTGCCACGAGCAACAGTTTTGGCGGTGCGATTCAAAGCTGGCGAACGCTCTGGTCAGCACGCGCTTAGCGCGAGGTTAGCGCTATGCTTGTAGCGCTCCGCTGCATGTGTGAACAGGCCTTTACACAGATATGCCCGAGAAAGATTATTTGGAACACAGCCTTGTTTGGTGCTCGAGCTAACGCGCCTTTAAATGTTGCCTTTCTTACTTACTTTTCAACAATGAGAACAGCTGCTAATAAGGTGTAATTGGTACTCTAGAAACCTTTTTTTTTTTAATGAATGTTCGCAAATAGATCATAAATGAATGGATGAATGCACCGACTCTTTAAATTAAGTGGCGGCTTGCGCCACCCAGCCAGTGATGATGATTATGATGATAATGATCGTGCTGTTTGTTTCCCGTGAATACTAAAGTCCCCCAGATAAGAGCTTCCTTGAAGCGCCGACTGCGTGACGGTGTAGGCTTAAGGAAGCAAATGGCGGCGCATAGTAAAAGACTGAACTGAATGCCGCCATTTTGTTACAGCGGAATATGCTTTGTCATTTGTATTGGTTGTTGTTACTTCTAAAAGAAGTATCCAGGGACTTTAGTGAATACCGGTCGAGCCAGATCGCGCTTGAAGAATCCTCGTGCTTTCTTGCCAGGACTAATCTTTATTCCGCAGAACAACCTGCTGTCCCTCTACAAACTGAGCGGCTGGGTTTCCGAGCGGTCAGCGTCTTCGAGACTGATGAAGTGGCGACGTCTCTTGGCCGACGTGTTCTTCGTCTGCCCCATGCTTTTCTGGGCCGAGGAATTGTCCCGCGTCCGCAGCAGGCTGCGCATGTTTCGCTTCAGTGACCGGCCAGACCAGGCGACAACATTCGTCGACGACCTGAGCCTAGTGCTGGGAGGACCGCTGCTCAGCAAGTCGGCGTCGCGACAGGAAGCAGATTTCAGCATCAGAGTACTGCGCACTTGGGTGTCCTTTGCGAGGGACGGGTGAGTCCGAACTCTGTGGTGAAACAACTCTTTGTCTCGTAACTCTGTGACGAACTGGTACTTGAAAACGAGTGCATACACGTTTTCAAGCAGCCACGTTTTAACAAGTAGTTTGGCCACAGTGTGTTGCACACGCTTTGTTCGGTCGCTAGTCTGGTAACAGTGAACACGCTTTAGCAAGGCTTCACTATCAGACGATCCACACGCACCAGATGAAAGGTGGCGGCGCCCAGAGAGGCCGTACTTACAAACGTGGTTTATAAGCTAAGCAGCTTTCTGGTTGGTAAGTCAGTCAATGCTATTTTTAGCGAGCATGAACAGGGAAGGTGTCATTAACGAAAAAGGCACCGCTTTAGTGTCACATGGGATGAGCCGTAGGTTGTGACTTGTTCTCCAGGTCAAGTGGTGTCACCTACCAAATTTCCAATTAGTTTTAATTTTAATTATGGCGTGCCAATAGTGGTTCGAATCGAAAGGTACTGCGTCATTCACAGTCTTCTCAGTGCAAGAAAAAGCCATTGCGCATCGGCTCTCCCTGCTGTATTGAAGCTAGGGGTGACACTGCACCATGGCGGAGAATAGAAATCAAGATTATTTAAATCGTGATTAAGTCGGCCGGTGTCACTATGATGACTTAATCAAACCTTTCGCGCAAAAACAATTCTAAGAATTTTTTTAATTACTGTTCGTCTATCATTTGATGCTTTCTATGCGTTTTATTTTGTATTTAAATCAAGAAATCATCATATCAAGTTGAACGTGCACGAGCACAAAGCAGTGGTCTTCTGAGCAAATCGGAACGTTCAATGATTTCCCCTACACGCCCCCCTTTGTTCTTTTGAATTTGTAACGACTCCTCTATTCTCAATGCCCCCCCCCCCCCCCCCTAATTTCAATTTCTGGAGAAACCCCCGAGAACGTTGAACTTTCTATAATTCACTTCGTCACTTACGTAACGTACACCCATGGCAAGTAAAAAAGAAAGCCAAAGAAAAAAGGAAATAAAGCTTTTTATCTAACCTAGAAATATTAAGCCATTTCTTTTTTTACTATGGCGGGGTTTACTCAACAAAAAGTTGTTATTTTACTATACTTTAATTTTACAGTAATTCTTTATTCCGCATTGTTTTCCGTGATCCGACAGATTGATAAAACAATCTCTCTTGTTTAAAAACGCACCTCTGGTAATTAAAAACACTATTTTATGGCTACAGTGATATTAATCAAATTAATCTGATGCAGATAAAATAAATCTGATTAAAAAAAAAAAGCTTCGCCTTTAAGAGGTGAACGCGATAGCAAAACCCATAAACGTACAAACTCCCGCCCGTTCCCAAGCCGTGCAAGCGTGCCCTGCGTGGTCTAGCCAATAGCGTGTCCGGCTCGCAATAACCGAAGGGTCGTGGGTTCGAAATCCCGCCAAAAATTCTTCGAATTTGTGTTTAAGGCAAATGAATTACTTTATAGATTCCCTTCGAAATACTGCCCTCTGTAGGCAGCTGTGGAATCCCTGCACAATGGCAGACTAAGAACGTCACGTTACAGTTGGCTTGGAGTAGAAAGCAAAAAAAGAAAAAAAGAAAGCCGTTTAACCTGTAACGCCGAATTAGAGTGCAGCTCTTGAGGAGGGGGGGGGGGGAGGGGGGGGGGGTCACGTGATCCGGGGGGGGGGGGGGTCACGTGACCTTGCGGTTAAGCCGACGGCGACGCCGACACCGCTCAAGCCGGAAACGGGCGCCTAAGAGCTGCGCTCTATAAAATACACCCACAAAAAAAGAAGTGATGAACGCACTGACGTTGCACTTTCGGCGCTATTTGATTGGTTCGTCGGCACCGAGCGTTGACCGCGCTGCCACGTTGGCTATATTACGAAATGTCTTGCACGTTCTACGATGTCAGTTCTTCCGCCGTTGTGTACAGTGGTTCCAAACCTTCTGATAATCGGCACGCGACTTTTGAAAGGGGTCTATAGGGTGAAATCATTTGAGGCAGGCGGCAACTTTTAATTCGCACACATGTCATGTTTTTAATAACTTTCATTCCACGCATTACGTCACGTTACCGTTGTAGGTCGTTTGAAATTCCCGCGTGAGGTCATGTGGCTGTGACGTCATGACCCTATCGACCAATCAGGATTTTCGAGGAACGCCACCGGCAACGGTGGCATCCCGTGGAAAAAAAAAAATTAACGCTGCCGCGTTAGATTTTTTATCAGCTTTTTGGTTTGAAGTCTTATTCGCACGTCACTAATTTTAATTCTTTCATCTATTATTACCATTCGTTATTAGCAGTAATTGCATAAATTAGCGACCAGCAACATTACATATTTTTATACCGTATTTTCATGTGTATAAGTTGCGGTATTGTTTTCAGTATCGGTGTGTTTCATACAACGGTGCGACTTAAATGCATTTTTTTTTTCAACGAATTATGGACCTTAACTGCGGAAATTTGCAACGGGAGTAATGTTTCTCGCTGGATTCGTCGACGAGAATACTGAAACTTTAATTTATTTATTTACTAATTTTACACTGTCGGTCAAAAAAAAAAAAAAGGTCCACGCAGGAAGGGCAGAATGAAAAATACAGCTAATCTCGTCGATGTTCAAGGAACATGGAAACCTTTCATAACATAGAAAATGATAAGTGTAAGAAAATCACCAGATCTTGCGCAATTAACAACCTCATGGTATACAGAAAAAGCAAATGCTGGAAAAACACCGATACTGGGCAAAATAGGAAGAAACAAAAATGAACAAGCAAAGGCACACTGCCACAAGGCAAGATAAACAAGCAAACAAATAATAACAAGTAAAAAAAAAAAAGAAGTCTAGAACACTGTGCAATGGCATAAATATAATATGCTAGCACAATGATAATCACAGCTCTGGGCAAATAAACGGGGGACACGGCTGAAATTTGGAATGGCTGTAAAGAAGTATCAAGTACGTATATGTTATCTAGTGATGAGGCAAAATCAGTAGATGAAATACGATCACAGGGAAGAGAATTCCAGTCCTCAATTGTGCGAGGGAACAAGGAGTGATAAAACAAATTAGTGCGTGCAAAGAAGGGTTTTAAAGAGTGCTGATGATGGCGATTAGTACGTCATGTGGTTGCAAATACATTTTTGTAGCAAGAAGTAATCCTTTACAAATTTAAGACGAGATATTTAACGATGGCGCTCCAGAGTCGGGATTTGTTTTTCACTTCCATTACTAGGGAAGGATAGTCTGTACTTTCAAGTTTACCATAAATGAACCTTATGGCAAGTCTTTGTACTTTTACTCATGTTTCAAATTTTTTATTTTTATACAGATCCCAAACAATACTACGATAATCTAGTTGTGGTTTAGTAAGAGCTAATAGTCACTCACTTTTTTAGTAGCGTGCTTCAACTCATGTCTTACCAAGCCCACCTTTCTGAAGGCCGGCAAAAATGTTGTTTATATGGCTCGACCAATTCAAGTTTTTATTAATTGTCAATTAAAGGTATCTGTACTTGGCAAGTTGAGAAATTGTGACATTATTATTTTTGTAATGAAAAAGAAACGACTTTTTCTTTATGATTTGGAGATGGACTGTTTTCTAATAATTTCGCTAATATTTTATGTGTCGCACCATAGCCTCCTCTACACGCACAAAGCCTGGCAGTTCGACGACGGAGCCATAGAGCGCCCGGTCGCAGATTTGGAGCGCGAAGATCTGGTAGCACAGAGCATTTCTCGGGGAGCCTGTAGTCAGAGCACAGCTTTTGCAGCGGCGAAGACCCGAAACATGGTTTTTAAACCCGACGAAAAAAGAAGCGGTAGCCCAAAGAACGCAAGAAGCACGAGCGGACATTCCATCGCTCGGGACAAGTGTGTTTCGGCGTCTCGCCGCAGCGGGGCGCCCGTTACATGCCTCCCCTCTCATCCGTTGTCTGCCACCCTATACCTTTTCACCTTCAGTGGCCGCGTCTCGTGGCGATCTGCCAGGCTTTATCAGTATAGACCTTTTTCGCAAGGGCGCCGCCATCTTGAATTGTCGTCACTTCAAGTATGGGCGAAAACATTGTTTTGCCGTCGCCACGCCAATAGAAGGCATTTAGAAGATAAACGTAACCGTCACACATTCTCGCTCTGCCTCCCCTCTATTTTTTTACTATTTGCAGGTTGAAACGTTTTAATATTTTTTCGTCGCCCATACCGGATATGCCTTCTTGGCAATCGGGGGCGAGAGTAAGCAGAAAAGGTCTATAGAGGAGGCTATGGTCACACTAAAGTTCCATGTCAGGAAGGCACGAGTTCATTAAAAATTGGTCGTCAGAAGGAGAATTTTTCTTAAACAAATTACAATCGTCTGCGAATACACGTATATTCCCAGACTGATTAAAAAGTGTAGCAATGCCATTTAGATAAAAAAAAAAACAGCAAACGTCCCCAGAATACTCCCCGGCGGCACGTTAGATATGACATTCCAGATGTACTGAACAGACACTATTACATTTATCAACTGGCACACGAAGTTACATCCGTGTTTGTTTTTAGAGTGCGTCTACAAGATTACCTGCTCCAGTATAACTAGTGTTTCTAACCATTTGACTCGTAGTATGTATATAAGTGTTTTTTTTTTCTTGCTCAAATTGTTTGTTGTAAATAGACCTGCTGTCTGTGTGTTGTACGGGTGGTTGGGACCTAGTCAGGTGATTCATTCTCCTTTTGTCCCAACCTCCTTGACTTTTGCGTCAAAATAAAACAATAAAACAAACAAATATTTCTGAGCACCCAACACAGATTTTAACACATTTTTTGTTTATAAAGTAAATAGGAGCATATATATTTCATGATGTAGGAATGAATACCGGGAAATTCTAATTCACGTATTAATTTTCCACGAAGCACTAAATTAAATTCTTTACAGAAATCGAAAGAAACTACATTAGTTTGATTTGACCTGTCAAGTACACATGTAAATATGTGGACTCTTTAAACACGCTGAGTTATCGCAGAAAGACCTTTCCTAAAGCCGTGATGTAAGAGTGTGAGCATTGTTTGCGGTTAGAAACTCGGTAATTTGGTTGGCGATGCATCAATTTACACCAAGTACTATAGGGTTCGAATGAAATGCGAACCTTGACGGAACTTCCGGCGCACCACCGGCGCAGCGTCGAAGCTTCGGTTGTCCTGGGCGACGTTCAAATCCATTGGAGTAGGGGGAAAGTGAACATAACGAGCAAACGAGCGGAGCGAAAGAGCACGCCGCCAGTCCAGTCCAAACCACGACGACCGTCCACACGAAAAAAAGGCTGCATGCACCAAAACAATAAATGCTAACGCATTAAAAAAAAAGTGCAAGCTTTAACAGTTGTTGGCAAACAAAGCCGCTTCCTATTCAGATGTGTCGCCGTATGTCCCCGGTCGTGTCCAGGGACGCCAAGTGGCCCCAGTTCAAGGCGTGGGCCCCGGTGATTCTGGACATTCTGCCGTCGGGATTCGTCATCCGCAATCTCTCCAAAGTGACGACCCGCTGCCGCAGACTTTACCCCTTGCTGTACAAGTGGCAAAGCCATGAAACGCAGCCTCGGCCTCAGACCTCCGAGGACTCTACCCTACCTGTTTCGTCCACCGAGGCGTAGGCGGACATCGTGCTTGCCCGCCTGCAAATAGAATTGCGTCTGAAGACGCAGATATGCCGATTAGTGCATATTGGCGATAATTTATATAAGGAGTTCTAGGCTCTCGCCCGATGGCCAGGCATCGGTTAGGCACGCTCGGCAAGCTGCGAAGACCTCATATGTGGAGTGTACGTGTTTCGTTTTGTTTTCTATCGATGTTTGTACTCGTGTATTCAATTTGTTGTAATCCCACTCCTGTCTCTTGCGCTAGATAAAAGGGATGGATTTGAATGGTGGTTCATATTTCGAGACAAGCTAATAAACGAAATCTTGTCTAATGTGTTCTGTTTTTTTTTTTTTTTGTTTTGTTTTTATGTCTGTGGGAGACGAGGGACTAGCACTTATACTATAACCGCTAATTGAGTGGCGGTGAGGCTGATAATGAGACGCCGAGCCAGAAGTATTGTCCCCCCCCCCCCCCCCCCCCCCCCCCCCCCCCGCACTCATTTGGACGTTTAGGTAGAAATTACTCCAGGCAGATTTGAGGATAGTGCTCCAGCACAGCTACCGCAACTTTCACGACCCCTTAGGTCGCACAACTTGCGCTAATAAATAATGTCTCCGAACGTTTTTTACTTCTTTTTCTCAGATAGTGGGTTGGTTTTTGCGAGCTTATTTAAGCGAGTGTCACTAATGCAAGCTGTAGAGAAAAACCGAACGGTGAGTCAACTTTATTACTCCGCAAAATATGGACAAAAGAAAAAAAAATGACACTTTTCAGAAGTCCGTCAAGCAACATTGGCGGTCGCCATTGCTTGGGCACGAAGCGCGTGATTGGATCCGAGTCTCCGCCGAAGGCTGACGTCACACTCGTGTCATATACACGCTCAGAGTAAGTGATCAAGCGATGGCGGACAGGCGATTGCGCGGATCTTAGAAAGGGTCCCTTAGGTTCTGCTATTTTCTGTGTTTAAAAACTGCTGTCATTCGGCCAGGAGCTTCGTGTACCAGTAAAAGTGGAGAACTAAAGTAAACACGTCTTCGCCTGTTATTCCCCGCGTACACCAACCGAACCGTGAATGTGGGGTACCGCGAGGTGTTCGCGAGCTGGCGGCAAGCCTCCACGGCGCTTCTTCAACGCGTAATCCACACCATCAATATCGTAT
Source organism: Ixodes persulcatus (assembly GCA_013358835.2). NCBI lineage: Eukaryota > Metazoa > Arthropoda > Arachnida > Ixodida > Ixodidae > Ixodes > Ixodes persulcatus. The sequence continues at coordinate 239,954 of JABSTQ010009795.1, read as the reverse complement.
TGATCTTGAGCAACGTTGTCTTAAAGGGGCCCTGCTATCATATTTAAAGGGGCCCTGCAATCATATTTAAGCGTCTACCTTTTTTGCGGTTTCCACGTCTCTTGAAGTTTGGGCAAGCCAGCGGGCACGGAGAGAGTAACTAAATATCAGTGCGTCATATTTTAACCGGACGACGCGGAAACCTCCTTCACCGACGAAGGCGACCCGCGGTACCGAAAGCGCGCAAAATGTGACGTCTTTGGTCCTGGTGTTACTACTGGTCAGAGCCGCTAAAAGCTTCTTTTTAGTCGAAATACAAAATATAAGTGGCGCGAACCGTTTCAATTATTTATAAAAGTAGTTTTTCTTCAGTATTTTAGATCAGAAAAGAAACGAATGCAGTTTATAAAGTACGGAAACAAGAAATGACCCGTCGACATACCCGCCACCAAGCGGTGGAAAAGGCGGCGCATACTAGAAAGGAGTAGTGGGATCAGGCGCTGACACGAAAAGGTCCCGGATGTACGCGGCGGCGCTGCGGTCGTATGGGCAGGAGGATCCGACCGGCTCCGAGCGTTCCGAAGGTCTTCGGCGAGAAGCTTTGTCTTGCGGTTTGGCCGTTTCGCGGTATGGCAGCGCGAAGTGGCTTCCATTCTGAACTGATCTTTACCCCGTGTTTGCTGTCGTTTGTGGCCAACGAAGTGTCATGCCGAATTAGTGTTTAATCGCGCAGCAAATGCAATGAGAGCCGCTCTGGCTGCCCGCTACATACAGCCTATCCAGAACATGCTTTAGTGGCGCCCTCTCGCGCCGTCGACACGGAGTGCGGCAGCCGTGAGCGCTCGCTCAGCTCACTACCCCTCCTCTAGTTCACGGCCACTCAAGAAACCAAGGACGTCATGAGGGTGGTTATTTTTTGCTTGTTTTTGTAATTTTTATTTGCCTATAACTTTTAAAATAAAGCGAATTTCGAGAAAAGAAAAGATTCACTAAGTTACTACGTTCAGTGCGCTCAGGTGTGGTGCAAATTGAAAAACACTAAAAAAAGTCCTTGCAGGCCCCCTTTAAGCGTCTACCTTTTTGGCGGTTTCCACATCTCTTGGGGTTCGGGCAAGCCAGCGGGCACGGAGAGAGTAACTAAATACCAGTGCGTAATATTGGTAATATTTGGTCCTAGCCTTACTACTGGTCAGAATCGCTAAAAGCTCTTTTTTAGTCGAAATACAAAATATAAGTTGCGCGAACCGTTTCAATTATTTATGAAAGTAGTTTTTGTTCAGTATTTTAGATTAGAAAAGAAACAAATCCAGTTTGTAAAGTACGGAAACAAGAAATGGCCCGTCGACATTCCCGCCACCAAGTGGTGGACATCCCCGCCACCAAGCATTTTCTAGTATGCGCCACCACCAGGCGGCGCATACTAGAAAGGGGTAGTGGGGTCAGGCACCGGCGAGCGGCGAGCGTAGAAAGGTCCCGGATGTACGCGGCGCCACTGCGGTCGTATACGGGCTCAAGGATCCGACCGGTTCCGAGCGTTCCGAAGGCCTTCGGCGAGCAGGATTTGCTTGCGGTTTGGCCGTTTGGTGGTATATGGCAGCGCGAAGTGGCTCCCGTTCTGAACCGATCTTTACCCCGTGTTTTCTGTCGTTTGTGGCCAATGAAGTGTCATGCCGAATTAGTGTTTAATCGCGTAGCAAATGCGATGCGAGCCGCCCTGGCTCCCCGCTTCATACAGCCTATCACGAACATGCTTTAGTGGCACCCTCTCGAGACATCGACACGGAGTGCGGCAGCTGTGAGCGCTCGCTGAGCTCACTACCCGTCCTCTAGTTCACTGCCACTCAAGCGACCAAGGACGTCAGGAAGGAGGTTATTTTTTGGCTTGTTTTTTGTAATCTTAATTTGCCTATAACTAGGGCTCCGTGTTTTCGGATAAATCCTAAAAACTCCGAAAAACACCCGCCGGTAAAATTTTGGTCAATTCGCATTTATCCGATAAACTCCGAATGTTTATGTGCCAATGCCACCCCTCCCCCACCGCAAAAAAAAAAAGCAAAAATTTTTTTTATCAATTTGATCAGCACAGAGTCAATGGTACTGGGAAAATGGCACCATAATTATCTTTCAAATCTCAGACCGTTGTCAAAAGGGGTCTTGCCGCTTGTCTAGTCGACGTTGATTCAGGGCAACAGGTCATTGTACATTCGGGTCACGACAAAAGCCACTCTTTTGATTTCCAGTTTGAGCCATGCGATTTGTGATTTAGAGAAAGGAGAAGGTATGTTTTTGTAACAGTGAAAGTGACGGCCACCCTGGAGGAGTCAGTCAGTCGAAAGCAAAGGAAGTGTTGCCTGGGAGGATGAGGACACCACGGCCTTACAATATCGACGGTCAAAAACACTTCTGCCGGCCAAAACAACGCCGCGAGCGCGCTAAAACCGGAGGCGCGGGACAAAATCCCGCAGACGCACACACGAAGATGGGCCGGTTTCGTTAGGGATGTCGGGAAATTTTTAAACCAGCCATTCGTGCACGCGTGAAACGATACCGCGTATTTGCCCAAACTTCGAGCGCCCTATCCTTGAAACGGCCGTGCTCTATCTCTCTCCGCGGAGATCGGATAGCACCGAAAGGTTATCTCTTTTGGAAACAGCAAAGCCCGGTAAATATATTTGTGTTTATTCTGCCCGGAGACTAGTTGGGTCGAAGTCAGCCTCCTTGCCAACTATAACCGTTTGTGAAGAGTGGTCTTCTCCCGAGATGAAAAGTTAGCACCGGCTGATGTGTTCTTTTGAAAAAGGGAAGGGGAAAGAGAAAGTTTGAGTAACTGCAGTAACTACCTCGAAAGCTCCTCTTCCGATATGAAGCTCGAGGCATGTTACGTCTCGGTTACCTTCTCGCGCATCGCTGCTCGATTCTATTCTTCACTTTGTTCCGCACGGCCACTGTTCCGCACAGCCGTCGTGGCTGTGCGGAGCAGAGTGAAGAATAGATTCGAGCATAATCTGGACGACGTCATCCTGCCAGGCTTCAGTGTCGTGGGACTGGACTCGGCGTCGGTCAGTTAAGACTTTTTATTTTATTTCGTGTGTGGTTCTTTGTTCCGCTGAACTTTGTTTCTCGGTTGCGGTTCTGCTGAACGTTTTTTTTTTTTTTTATGTTTTCTTACTAACTGTTTGTTAGCATTGTTTAGTTGTTGGGTTTATTTCGGCATGGCGTAGCGGCCTGACGGTGCTGTAGAGAGCGTGTTCGCACGCATTTGGTTGCGTCCCGTTTAGGGAATGCCCGGAGGAGTTGGTTTTTGTTCTTGGCGTGTGCGGCTGAGTTTTTCCGCCTTGATTAATTTTTTTTATTTTTATTTTACCTTTACGTGTCGTCGACTTCTTTGTCTGACTCTCCACCAGGCGTGAACCTATCGCCTTGGCACCACTCGAACCTAAATCTTTTATCTTTTTAGCGCTCTTTTCGTTAAGATCGGAGTGTGGTAATACTATTCTTATTTATTTATTTTTATTCCCTACCTCTCTCCGTGACAATCTCTCCTTGTGTTTAGGACCGTTTCTGTGTCTTCACTTTTGTGTATTACGGAAGTGAAAGGCCTTTCCCTGGTGATCTGTGCGATGTGCGGTGAACAAACCCTAGCGTTTGGTTTCGGAAAGAATTGTATATAATATATAGATGATGTGGTGAATTTCTATGTCTTAGTAATACGACAGCTAATAGCTAGTCGTGCTACTTTACAGTGAAAGTTTTATAAATCGAATCAATACAACGTCTGTGCCTCTTCGATATTGAAGGTCTACTCGGCCTGCTGATTTGATTAGATATGTTTCTCGTGGTTTCCCGCTGTTATAAAAACATAAATAACTATTCAATACCACAAAATGCGTTTATAATTGATTACAAAACGCAGACAAAAATTCAAGAAAACTTTTTCACAATTCATAGAAACGCACGGGTCGCTATGCCTGACTTAGGTCTTGCAAAACGAAGACGTCTTTTTCTGATATTGAGGCTTAAATATAGAACATACAAACAAAATACACACTTTCTCGACTTGCTTTTTGAGTAGACAACTACCATATCTACATTTTAACAAAAAATAAAAAATGGGTTTTTTGAGAAAATCGATTTCAAAATTGGCACTTTTTGGTTTCCGCATAACATTAACGTAAACGTACCGCAAATGGAATTTTATACAGCTGAGTGATTTTATAATATCTATAAAGAGCGTGTTTTTGGCTCCCCATAGACATAAAAATTATCGACGTAACCCAAGTAGATCGCCAGTATTTAATTGTCAAAGTTCGTCAGCAATTAACCGAGGGGGCGTTTTTGACATTTTTACAGAAAAAAGCAAAACGCCTAAAATTATTTTATGGTATTAGAGCCGTTTACCTGTGCTCACAGAGTGCTTGAAAAAAGTTAATATAATGTGGACTGAAATTCCACGGGTGTTCGTTTTTAATTCGAACAGATTTATTACAAAAAATCCGTAAAAGATGCACTAGTACGGTTTGTTCAAGTGAGTTATACGGCTAGGGGGACATTATGTGGGTGGCTAATCCTTGCGAGAAGTTGGCTAATTACTTAAAATTCGTTAATTAACTTTTTAATTAATGAAAATAGACATATGGTTCCAATTAGAAACTTGCTCAGCGTCATCGAAAACCCCTAATTCAGTTATTTTCAGAGACTTTGAGCACGTGAGAAGCGTAGTAGGGAACTGAAGTTACCGCTCGTGGAGCAGGTACAAAGCTAGAGGTTGCGATAAGGCGCCCGTGCGATTTTTCCGTCTCTTATCTAGCCCCAGCCTTGTACCTGCTCCACGAGTGGTAACATTAGTGCACAACTACGCTTCTCACGTGCTCAAAGTATTTCTGAAAATGACTGATTTAGGGGTTTTCGACGACGCTGAGCAAATTTCTAATTGGAACCATATGTCTATTTTCATTAATTAAAATAGTTAATTAACGAATTTTAAGTAATTAGCCAACTTCTCGCAAGGATTAGCCACCCACATAATGTCCCCCTAGCCGTATAACTCACTTGAACAAACCGTACTAGTGTATCTTTTACGGATTTTTTGTAATAAATCTGTTCGAATTAAAAAAGAACACCCGGTATATATATATACAGGGTGTTTTTTTTTAAGCTTAACAGAATTTTTTTTTTAAAAAACCATGAACGCTAGATTAATGCGGTCTGTGCAGGTGAGTTATACGGCTAGGGGGACATATTATAGGAGGTTAATCGTAACGATCAGTCGGCTAATTAGTTAAAAATCGTTAATGAACTTTTTAATTAATGAAAATAGACATATAGTTCCAATTAGAAACTTGCTCAGCGTCATCGAAAACCACTAAATCAGTAATTTTCAGAAAGACTTTGAGCGCGTGAGAAGCGTAGTAGTGCACTAAAGTTAGCACTCGTGGAGCACGTACAAAGCTAGCGGTTGCGATAAGGCGCCCGCGCAATTTTTCCGTCGCTTATCTAGCCCCAGCCTTGTACCTGCTCCACGAGCGGTAACTTTCGTGCACTACTACGCTTCTCACACGTTCAAAGTCTTTCTGAAAATTACTGATTTAGTGGTTTTCGATGACGCTGAGCAAGTTTCTAATTGGAACTATATGTCTATTTTCATTAATTAAAAGTTAATTAACGAATTTTAACTAATTAGCCGACTGATCGTTACGATTAGTCCCCTATACTATGCCCCCCTAGCCTTATAACTCACCTGCGCAGACCGCATTAACCTAGCTTTCATGGTTTGTTTTTAAAAATTCTGTTAAGCTTAAAAAAAAAGCACCCTATATATATATATATATATATATATATATATATATATATATATATATATAATACCGGCCACTGGTTTCGGCGGACTCAATTTTTGACCAGCTCTCTGTGTACTATTAGTTTCGAATTCGCTTAACTGGGTAGACGACAACCGTTGCTGATTTAAGGCCCGCGCTAGTTCCGAATTGCGGCAGTGACGTGGCACGTCATCTCAGCTTTGCAAATGTCGGAAAGGGCCCGTCTTCCAAGATATCTAGGGAACCACTCCTCCCCATAGAGACAGGCTGCACCGTATATATAATGTGAATGAGTGAAGATTGACAAGTGCAGCCGTAGTAATATTGTGAACGAAGAGGGGAGAAGATGATTATTCAATTGTCAATCTTCATATATATATATATATATATATATATATATATATATATATATATATATATATATATATATATATATATATATATATATATATATTTACTATATATAGCAGTTAAAACGTTTAGATATTATGCGTCGCCATACCGGATATTGCCAATTGGCGGCGGTGCGAGAGAGTAAGCCAGAATTTTATTTCGGGGGGGGGGGGGGGGGGGGGGGTTCACCGGCATTATTACCCCCTCCCCCCCAATGACGAAGCAGTGTGACTCGGTGGTACGGACGCTCACGCAAAGATTAGGGAGGCGCTGTTAAGATAAAACGGGTAAAGCTGCATTGCCATTTTCGAAAACGGAGCAGGCTTCATTTACAGGAATACGGGCGTGGTGGCTCACTGTTCTACTGTCGTCGTAGAACAGTGAGCCACCACTTGTGTTTTTGATGATGATAGAAACAGCAGCTCGATTTGTTTAGATCCGGTTGTAGAACCTGAGGCCATTAATGCTGATTTTACAACTTAAAGGGCCTCTGACACGCCAAAAAAAAAAAAAATAGTATTTTTTTTTCATGCTAGGCATTAAAATGGCATATCAGGACATTACAAAAAAAATTTTTCACTATAGAGTTGCGTAGTTTTTTTTATAAAAAATAGAAATATGAGGCCCAATTCAAAGTTCCCGCCGTGCACTGTGACGTAAGCAGTGTACCGCAAGGTGTCGGGGCGGTCAGAAGGGAGGCATCGCCGGAAGTCACGTGAGTTGCATCCCTCCTCGTGCTTACCGCGAGCGCGTGTAATATTTTTCTTAAATATTTTTGTTATTCTCCGCACCTCCACGAGCGATCCAAGCTGAAGAAGAGATCACACTGCATGCATTTCTGAGAGACATACATCGGTTTTCGGCGGCATGTGCACCTAGTAAACAAGTTCTACCTAGAGTCTAGACAAAATACGTACTTTGTGCTCGACGTTTACTTTTGTGCTTGGTACACTCACCAGTTCGTATTCTTTAGACGGCAGGCATCTTCAGCCTGGAGAGTATCCGATGATTCAACGACCTCGGTGTCTGAACCTTCAGCAATGCGATCGGGCGTGTCGTATGCTAGCAATCCTAATTCCTGCGAGCGTTCTAAAATTTTTTTTTCAAAACTTGATAGCTTGTTTTGCGCCCAGTATAGCCCTGTATCATCGGACTGACGGCATGCACTCGTACACTGGCTTGTACTCGCAACGCTTTCATCATTGACCTCCATCACGTCGATCCACTGACTCTTCGTCCTCAAATTTTACAGCACGCAAACTAACCAACGGTGCAGCGATAAAGAGCTAGTGGAACTGAAACTTCGTTTTCTACGATCGCTCGTACGAAGATCAGAATAAAAAAAAAAGGCTTAGGCACGGTCGCGGAGAGCACGAGGGGTGAAACTCACGTGACTTCCGGTGAACACACTTTTAGTGACATAGGTCGATGCCTCCCTCCTGACCGCCCCGACACCTTGCGGTACACTGTTACGTCACAGTGCACGGCGTGAACTTTGAATTGGGCCTCGTATTTCTATTTTTTATAAAAAAACTACGCAACTCTATAGTGAAACAATTTTTTTTAATGTCCTGATATGGCATTTCAACGCCTAGCATGAAAAAAAAAATTTTTTTTGGCGTGTCAGAGGCCTTTTAAGAATAGTGGAGCTTGTGACGTGGAAGGTTTACAAATAAGGCCTGTTAAGTATGCTGTTCATTTATTAGCGTCGGTGCTAACGCATATATTTAATCTTTCTTTGATTACTGGTGTTTTTTCTAAACAAATGTAAATAGCCAAAGTGTCAGTAATACAAAAAAGGGGAGTGTAAACGATATGGGTAATTTCAGACCGATTTCTATATTGCCAGTACTTTCTAAAGCACTTAAAAAGGTACTTCATAGACGTCTAACTAATTTTTCAACTAAGCATAACTTGATAACTGCTTCGTAGTTTGGTTTTATAAGGCATAAATCTGCCGAGGCTGCCCTACTCGTCCAGAAAAAAATCATGCTGCAAAATCTTGAAAAAAAAAAAATGAAAGCCGTTTACAACTCCCTGTAACGCCGAATTAGAGCGCAGCTCTTGAGGAGGAGGGGAAGGCACAGGGGGGGGGGGGGGGGGGGGTCACGTGGCCTGGAGGTCACGTGACCTCGACCTTTAGGGAGGAAAATTTTCCGCTAGATTTAGCGGGAAAATTTTTCCGCTAAATTTATCGGAGAAACTTTTCTGCTAAATCTAGCGGGGAAAATTTTCCGCTAGATTTAGCGGGGAAAATTTTCCGCTAGATTTAGCGGGGAAAATTTCCCGCTAGATTTGGCGGGAAAAATATTCCGCTAGATTTAGTGGGGAAAATTTTCCGCTAGATTTAGCGAGGAAAAATTTTCCGCTAGATATAGCGGGGAACATTTCCCGCTAGATTTAGCGGGAAAACTTTTCCGCTAGATTTAGCGGGGAAAATTTCCCACTAGCTTTAGCGGGGAAAATTTTCTGCTAGATTTAGCGGGGAAACTTTTCCGCTAGATTTAGGGGGGAAGATTTTCCGCTAGATTTAGCGGGGAAAATTTTCCGCTATATTTAGCGGGGGAAATTTTCCACTAGATTTAGCGGGGAAAATTTTCTGCTAGATATAGCGGGGAAAATTTTCCGCTAGATTTAGCGGGGAAAATTTTCCGCTAGATTTAGCGGGGAAATTTTTCCGCTAGATTTAGCGGGCAAATTTTTCCGCTAAATTTAGCGGGGAAAATTTTCCGCTATATTTAGCGGGAAAATTTACCCTTCATGCACCGCGTGGCTACGCCGACGGCGACGGCGACGCCGCTCAAGCCGGAAACGGGCGCCTAATGGCGCGTTCACAGCTGGAAGTGGATCCGCAAACGCGAAGCGGATCCGCGCATTTTCAACCGCAAAGCGGCTAGGATCGAGCGGTTGAAGCGCGTTTTTGCCAACCGCTTTGGGACCGATTTCTCCCAACCGCTTTCACGAACCGCAAAGCGGCAACCAATCACAACGCGACACTCGAAACAAGATGGCACCTGTCGCTGGTGGGGCGTCCAAGGCGCTGTAGTCCTAGCGTTACAGCAGACAAATCAACGGAGAAACGTGATGTTCACGTCCGTCACTTGAATCCGCCGCGAAAAGAATTGACTCGTAATTTTAACGGGCTTCGCACCGGTGATTTGATTCGGGTAAGAGTTTGTTTATTATCCGGTTGCCACAGCCCAAGCTCGCTGCCTCGTTAGTCTCTGTCCGTAGAACGTCGGAACCCGCCCCTGATCGACCGAAACGTCAGCTTTTCTAGACGATAGCCACGTGAACTATTGAAAGCTTTCAACACCGTGCATGACCAAAACGAAGGCCGATAGAGACGTCGTGAGCCTGATTGCGTAGCCAACGCACTACCGCGGAGCCGGCAGGGTACCTGCGCCAGCTCGACCTGTAACGTTTACTACTGACAAACGAAAAAAAAGGAAACGTACTCAAGGAATAAATTGTACGTACCAGACGATGCAGAGGTAATCCATACGGCGTTTATTTTAGCTTAATGTCAAACAAACAGTAGTTTCGATCGACGTGCGAGTGACGAGAGAAGGGTCCAACACCAACGAAGCCACGACCGGCTAGCACCCGAACACACTCCCCCTCACCACGGTTCAACCCACCGCTCACAACCTCACAACTTCGAAAATGATAAGAGCGAACGAGGGGGGAAACTGGCCCTCTATCCGGAAAACAAGGTCAGCTATTCACGCGCGAAGGGTCCACTTCGAAAAAACACACAAAAAAAAAAAGGTCGGGGGCATCCTGTTCTGAGTCAGGAATGCGCGCCTAGCTGGGCTTTGCTTGTGGACGAAGTCCAAGGAATCACAGGCGAGTTTGGCGGGTCCATGTCTCTTTTTTCGCTGCCTGAACTCGTGAAGCGTGCGAACATCCCCAAGAAAAATCTTCAAGCGCCAAAATAGCAAAATTTTGGCTTTGGATTGTGGATTAAAGTGGATTTTTGGATTGTAAAACAGGGTTGCCAAACGCAAGTCTGAAAAGATCACGAGTGATCGCCGAGAAACCGCCAACCGCCTCTCGGTGTGTCTGAACGGGGTCGCTCGCGAACCGCATCTGCAACCGCTTCGCGAACGCGGATCCGCTTCCAGTGTGAATGCGCCATAAGAGCTGCGCTCTAAAAATGAAAGCCGTTTACAACTCCCTGTAACGCCGAATTGGAGCGCAGCCCTTGAGGAGGAGGAGGGAAGGGTACTCAGGGGAGGGTACGTATACCCCTCCTTTCTCCTCCTCCCCTCACGGGGGTCACGTGACCTCGGGGGAGGGGGGGGGGTCACGTGACCCTACGGTTACGCCGACGGCGACGCCGCTCAAGCCGGAAACGGGCCCCTAAGAGCTGCGCTCTAAAATGAAAGCCGTTTACAACTCCCTGTAACGCCGAATTAGAGCGCAGCTCTTGAGGAGGAGGAGAGGAAGGTACGGAGATGGGGCTATGCCCCTCCTCTCCTGCTCGGCCCCATTTACGGGAAAATTTCCCCGCTAATTCTAGCGGGAAAATTTTTCCGCTAGATTTAGCAGGTAAAATTTTCTGCTAGATTTAGCGGGTAAAATTTTCCGCTAGATTTAGCGGGGAAAATTTTCTGCTAGAGCGGTGAAAATTTTTCACTAGATTTAGCGGGGAAAATTTTCCGCTAGATTTAGCGGGTAAAATTTTCCGCTAGATCTAGCGGGGAAACTTTTCCGCTAAATTTAGCGGGGAAATTTTTCCGCTTGATTTAGCGGGAAAACTTTTCCGCTAGATTTAGCGGGGAAATTTTTCCGCTAGATTTAGCAGGGAAAATTTTCCGCTAAATTTAGCGGGGAAATTTTCCGCTAGATTTAGCGGGAAACACGTTTTGCTAGATTTAGCGGGGAAATTTTTCCGCTAGATTTAGCAGGGAAAATTTTCCGCTAAATTTAGCAGGGAAAATTTTCCGCTAGATTTAGCGGGAAACACGTTTTGCTAGATTTAGCGGGGAAATTTTTCCGCTAGATTTAGCGGGGAAAAGTTTCCGCTAGATTTAGCGGGGAAAATTTTCCGCTAAATTTAGCGGGGAAATTTAACCATCATGCACCTTCGGTTAGGCCGACGGTGACGCCGCTCAAGCCGGAAACGGGCGCCTAAGAGCTGCGCTCTAAAAAATGGTTCTTGGAGCATCCATAGACTTCACAAAGGCTTTTGATTGCCTGAATCATGAAATTTTATTAGCAAAATTTGATACATATGGGATTCGAGGGCATGCTTTGCAGTTAGTGAAGATACCTAGAGCATCGAATGCAATTAGCTTATATCGATGGATATTCGTCAAGTTCTAAGCGCTGGTGTTCCACAGGGATGTATATTAGGTCATTTTCTTTTCAATATTTACGTTAATGATATTGTGAATATTAACTCTGATGCAACATTTGTCAACTATGCCGACGACACTAGTCTTGTTTTTTAGATGAAAATGTCAATGTGCTATTTGACATGGCAAATCAGGCGTTATCTGCATTAGCAATTTGGAGTTGTATTAATTCACTACAAATCAACGCCGAAAAAACAAAAGCAGTGCTTTTTTGTCTAAAACATAAGCTAGTCGCATTACAAGAGATATCGTTTTGAGCTCCTCGAAAATAGAGATTGTAAACTCTGTGTCATTTTTACCGAGAATATGTCATGGGATAAACATATGTCAACTACCTTGTTTCTAAGCTGTCACAAGTAGTAGGTATGATAAACCGCCACCGGTACATGTTACCAGCAAAGGTGAAATTATTAATATAAAATTCGTTATTTTACTCCCCCATAAACTATTGTAATTTAGTCTGGGGTACAACAATGTCAACAAATCTAGAAAAATAGACTTGTTGCAAAAAAAGAAAAAAAAAAGCGTTAAAGGGCCCCTGAAAAAAAAAAATCTTTTTTTTTAAACAGTCTGGTTGGGACACGCGTGTCGAAAAATAAAATTTACGCGAAAAAAAAAAAAATTTAGAGCAATATTGACGGCGAGAGATTTATTTGAAATTCTGCGCGTGAAGTCCAAGACATCACGGGTCATTCCGAAATGACCATCTCGGTCGTGAAGGCGAAGCCGATCCACCTCTCCTCCACGCGAAACAAGTGGAAAGGAGGTGACTGCCGACTAAATCGCGTCTTGCGTCGTCAATATTGCTCTAAAAAAAAACTTTTTTTCGCGTAAAATTTAATTTTTTGACACGCGTGTCCCAACCCGACTGTTAAAAACACATATATATTTATTTTCTTTGCAGGGGCCCTTTAAGAGCTATAGAAGACATTCCATTTGACTTCCACGCAGCTAGTTTATTTTAATAAGTTTCGCGTTATCAATATACATGCTTGTCACCAGTCTAAAACTAGAACAAATTAGCAGTACAAACTTTTTGATAAACCTTGGACGGCTCTCTGAAAATATTCACGTGTGTTCTACCCGTCGTGCGGAATGTTGGGAGGTTGTCACTGCAAGAACGAACTATGGCACACAAATGCTTAAACATACTATCCCAAAAATACAGGGTGTCACGAAAGAAAATTTACACGGTCTTTTTTACCGCAAAAATAAACTAGGCATCGCCGAACGCTCATCCTCCGCCCAGAGGTAGCGCTAGAGGTCACAACCAGATGCCAAAGTTTCAGCCCGATCCGATAACTTAATCAAAAGTTATAAGCGATTTTCTGAAAATTTCAATGGGAAAATGGAGCCCATTTTTGCCCGTTTTCGGTTTCTGGTGCCATAGAGCCCCATGTGTTCGAAAACTCCGTCGGCAGCCATTTTCCCATTGAAATTTTCAGAAAATCACTTATAACTTTTGATTAAGTATCGGATCGGGCTGAAACTTTGGCATCTGTTTGTGACCTTTAACTCTACCTTAGGCAGGAGAATGAGCGTTCGGCGATGCCTAGTTTATTTTTGCGGTAAAAAAGACGGTGTAAATTTTCTTTTGTGACACCCTGTACTTAAGCTACTTGAGGCTAAATAATGGAATTCAGTACATTGTCTCTTAGATAAATTCGACTAATTTTCTCCAGAAATGAATTCCGAGTATGAACTAAACTTTTGGGGTTTCATAATTTCTGTCTGCAAATAGGTCTCTTTCTTGTTAAAGCCGATGATAAAATATATTGTCCGAAACACGCTTTGCTAAATTGTGGTAATCAAGATTTGTGAATGTTTTTTGTTCGTCGACTTGTCAAGGATTTGTCAAGCTGTGCCATACAGCGTTTTCCCTTCATTGCCACCATCAACGTACGATGGAAATCAACTCTTTATTATTAATTTTAGTCGAAAGCACGTAATTCTGATCAGTACTCAAGGTGTGTTTGAGCGCAGCGCCACACGTTGCTTACAGCGCAGTTGTTTTTACAATTCATTTAATATTCCTTACATCACTGACATTGTTTTATATTATCACCATGTGTTCGTTTAACTGAGTATTTTAGTGAGGATAGTTTTTTATACTTGGCCTTGAAATTGCCATCCTTCATCCCACAAGTGTTCAGAAATATCCGTTCTCTATATATCTGAGATCAAGTTCCGCATCCCATCAAATGAACATGAATGAAGGAATATTGCCTATTTTATTTATTTGAGCATTTTCTACCCCTCAAACGCTTTTCCCGAAAGCATATAAGTTGGAGGTAGTCCGCGCTCCCCCTTTGCTCCATGACCCGTACAAAACCGACCGCATGTGCAGGGGGGGGGGGGGGTAGGTTTGGCATTTCGGGGGGGTTTCCACCCCCCCCCCCCCCCCCCTGCCTACGTTACTGGTCCCAAGTCAGCAGGCTCGATGTAAAATGGACCGTAAAAATAGACGCCTGCACGTAGCAATCTAAAGTTATAAGTAATTTTCTGAAAATTTCAATGGGAAAATGGAGCCCATTTTAGCCCGTTTTCGGTTTCTGGTGCCATAGAGCCCCATGTATTCTAAAACTGCGTCGGCCGCCATTTTCCCATTGAAATTTTCAGAAAATCACTTATAACTTTTGATTGAAGGGGCACTGACACACCAAAATCATATTTTTTTTAATTATCCGAAACGATTGAAAACGATGTCGGGACATTACCCTCAAAATTTTAAACTTTAAAATTCAGTATTTGTGAATTAAAAAACAATTTCCAAATGCCGAATTTGAAGTTCCCGCGCGATCCGCGCCAGTGCAGTGACTCAAATTTTGAGGTCTCCTGCGACTCGACTTTCTTTTGGACCTCCGCCGTTGCTACGGCGACCTGAAGCGAGGAGGAGGCGCCGGCGGGAAACAACCGGTTTTTCTCCGACTCGCCCACGGTTTACCGTGGACTCGCCAACGAGCGCCGGCAAGTTTTCCGAGGGAGGGTACAAATCTAGGAAGCAACATCACACCGAACTCTGATTTTTGGTATTTCAAAAGGAGGAGCCGTAGTGCGTTCGCAATTGCGTTAAAAAACATGTTTTACGACTGCCGTTATTTAATGTTATAGAAATGTAACCTACAAAGCTTCTAAATTTCCTGATTTTTGACGTCACCGATCAAAAGAAGCGAGGAGGTGAGCGCGGGAAATACAAACGCCAAAACTAAAAAGGCGCGCGCGCGCGCGGGAAAATTTTTTTTCGCGATGCGTTTTTTTTTTTTTTTTGCGTGTCCATGACTACAAGTTGCATCGTTTTAGACAATAAAAAAAAAATACGACCTTTGGGTTGTCAGTGCCCCTTTAAGTGGGTGGCTCTAATCTTTGCGACAAGTCGGATAATTAACTAAACTTCCTTAATTAACTTTTTATTAGTAAAAATGATATGGTTTCAATTAGGAACATGCTGAGCATAATCGAAAACCACTGTATCAGTCAATTTAAGAACGACTTGAAGCTCGTGAAAAACTCGGGGGGCGCACCAAAGTTACCGCTCGTGCAGCAGGCGCAAAGCTAGCAGTGGCGGAACGCGGATGATAATCTAGTCATCCGCGTTCCGAAACTGCAAGCTTTGCACCTGCAGCACGAGTGCTAACTTTGGTGCGCCCCCGAGTTTCCCACAAGCATAAATATGGCTCTCATATGTCATGAAAAATAAAAACCTTGGCGAGCATAAATACCGTCAGTGTCCCTTTGAAAATTCAGTGCAGTTTCACGCGCATTTGATGATGAAAACGAGCAAATCCGCTTCGCGGTTGCGATTCGAACGCCAGTGCGAAAGCAGCAGAACAGTGGAGCGATCGCCACGCCAATTCCTGCGGTTTCGTTCGAGAATTTCTCGTGTGTACGAACGTGTTTGCAATCGAAATCGGCGTTGTCGGGTTACAAAACTGAAATCGTAGCCCCAATATTTTTTCTGCGTCCATCAGAAACGAACATAATTTATTTTCGGAGTTCGGACTTCCACTTCGCAGCCAGATTTGAAGCGCGCGCCTGCGAAAACCATCTCCGGTCCTGATCATTGACATAATGGCGGAGAAGTTTCAGACTGGCTTTGGAGATACTAAGAAACAATTTATTAACAATAAATAAAATCGAACTAGACGCCGGCGGAGCGCTTAAGCGCCGTAGGAACAACCGCTGAAGCCGACTTGCTTCTTCAACAGGGCCGAAACTTCTTCGGCAAGGAGACGGTGCAAGGGAACTCCGTCGCGCTTGTAGATCCACTTGTCGTCCACGAAATCGTATCTCTTGGGTCCGCTGTAGAATAGAGTTGAAAACCTGAACTAAGACGAAGCTGCGGCTCACCACGAGGCATTATCGCGCGTCAGAGCCGTCCACCCCTGACCTCCAGGGTAGTGTCACGTGACATGCTAGAGATGTCAGACTAGAGTGGAGCTCCGACCTCCTTGTTGTCACCTCAACTTAAATGGCCATAAAAGCATTCTTGCAATACCCCCTTTTCACTGAAATAAAAAAAAAGAAAAAAAAAAAACTTTTTGCGGAGCATTAATCAATATTCCTTTATAAGATATTTCTTTACAAAAGTGTACACGTCTCAAATGCAAAATTAATCTTTCTTTCAGACATCCAAGTTTGTAAGCACCACTTCGCAAAGCGTATAAGTAATCAAACTAAATAAAAAAAATCAACATGGAAGGGGTATCATTACCGTTGAACGATCACGTCACGTGATAACCTATCACGTGACGTTGCGAGTTCTGTTGCAGCAACGTACGCCCAAACAATCAACACACCTTTTGTTTTCCTTTTTTTTTTAGAAACTAACGCTGCTCTCAGAAGCCCCCCACATTCATGAAGCGGGTGTCAATTTTTGTTTACAAGCACTTTCTTTTTTTTCCATACAGAAAAGCACCGATCAGCGTCAACTATATTTTTTTTTATTATTTTTACAACCCCGTGCAATGCGCCCGTGCTGTTGAGATAACCCCATTTCCAAAACCAACCGAAGCTGGATCATCTTTTGGCCACATAAACTTCATCCAGTTGAGCTCGTGAGGAAAAAAATAGGAAGGGGCCTGAAGACAGAATGCCACGATGTCGGAAGGAAGAAAATGGTTGGGTTTCCCCGGCACCAACTTTGTTTCATGATCTCTCTCACGAAGGAAGAAAGCATTGTAATCCAAGAACCAGACCTGACAGGGGACGATAACCATATCTGTCGATTTGGCGTCTGTTTGTTGATGACGAAAGTTCCAATCCTAGGCCCCAGGTGAAGGGTCAAAACACCATCCTGTGGGAGAACCGGCAAGTTAGCAGGTGTACTTTTTGAGGTCATACATAACGACTTCTCTAATGGGAATGAGCGCTTACGCTCAGTGCAAGATCTGCCTCTGGAATGTCTTGAACGTCTTCCAAGATCTCGTCAAACCTTTCGGCCAGAGATTCCAGTGTCTCCTTCGTAATGGCCTCATACTCCACCTCAGACATTGAACTCCTGTCGAATTAAAATAAATTGCATTAATTAGATATTATTTTAATTTTGACATTCTATTTATTGTCATCTCTTGCCAGGTTCCTATTTCACACATTCTACAGATTTCAAAATATTAATATTCTTTCATTTTTTATTTAAGTTGTCATTGAGTAAAACCTCTATGCAAGGATTGCATCTAATCTCTGCAGCAAAAATTATTAGTAGGTGTCTAGACACTCCGAGAGTGCAGCCATTTCCCAAAGAGAGAAAGCTGGGAAAGGAAATTTTAGAGCATGCAGTTAACTGCAAAAGGGAACTCCATGTAGTTCATGTTTATAAGCCTTTGCTCAACTTTTTTGTGCAACACGTGGGAGGACAGGCATGGCTTTCCACAGTTCAATGGCAGCATCCAACCGCTTTAAGGGGTGTCCAAACGGGATACTTCAGACTGCGTGAAGCGACGCTTCTCTGCCAAAGTGAAAGTTGAAGTCCAGCCATCTGTTTTCTGTCTGGACATTTACCATGCAAGCATCAAGGGTTTTTCTTTTCTGCTTTTCTGTGATGTCGGTGCTCATCAGACTTGACTTCACATGCCATGGATGAATGGATGCTAATGGCTGTACCCATTATAACAGGCGGTAGCTTGCGCCACCTAGCCTTGAAACTAAAAACCAAAAGTATGCTTCCTTCCCTTGCCCTTCCAAGTCAATTTGCTTCCCCTATGCAATTTTGTAACTATAGTAACTATCACCAGGATAACCTTTGGGGGATTGGGCAAAAAAACTAAAAACATTACCGCCCGCCTGCTCCCCCCGGGCGAGGGAGTTGCCAATTTTCCTCTGGCCAAATCTAGATGGCAGGCACGTAGCCAGAGGAGGGCCCATGAAGCCCGGGCCCCCTTCCCCCCCCCCCCCCCCGAAATCTTCCATTTCGCTGGGACCTCCTCTCCCCCTCCCCCTCACACAGCATTTTGTCATGGCACCCCCCCCCCCCCCCCCCCCCCCCAAAGCAAAATCCTGGCTATGTGCCTGCTAGATGGCATTACCCCAATACCGGGCACACTGAGAGATAGGGTTGAGACTTTGTGCAGGAGCCACGCGGGAATGAGTGTCAATTTTCCCATCCCACCTGTCCCCAGCTATGCTAGTTAGTTTTACGTCATTCAATTCTTCCTTGACAATTTCAAACAGTCTCCCAATCTCCTCTTTGTTATTAACTTATCATTGATCACCTGCCAATGGTGTGCCTGTTGCCTGCCCATCTGTTCTGCCGTGCCCTCGTATCCTTCCTTTCCCGTTTGTGGGACTTGAACAGACACGGAGGCCTTGAGCGATTGACCGACATCCAACAGTGTGTGAGCGGCTGTCCGGACTCACGTGATGAGTATGCCCTAGGCCTCCGTGAAGACCACACGCGGACACTGGCAAAAAGAAGCTTTCCCCCCGGCAAAAAAACAAAACAAAACATGGATGGAAGCGGATTGTTGCACTTGATATGGCGGAGAAGTGTCGCTTCACGCATTCTTGAAGTGTCCCGTTAGGACAGCCCTTCAGCGGAAAGAGGATAAGGTAGAGACTTCTCTGTGTGGTACAGCGGTGCTCTGGAAGCTATGCGGAGCACAAGTTTGTCTGCTTTGGCGGGTTCGAATCCCGGCCGAGGTGCCCGCAATCTGACGGAGGCTTATTGCGGAGGAGGCGCCGTGTAACCGAGCTTTCGGTTGCACGTCAAAAGATCCCCAGGTGGTCCAAATTAATCCTCAGTCCTCCGCTGGGGCGTGCCAGATGCCCGTCGTTGGTTTGGCACGTAAAACCCCCAAATTTGACTTTTTTTTTAGTTTGTCTGCTTCTCGCACAGGGGTTGCGATGATGTCAGAAGGCAGAGCTCATATTGGCTGCTTGAAAAAAATAGTGGGTAGACCTCGAGGCATCCAGCATTGAGGTCTACTCACTATGCATATGCCAGCTATGCCAGTATTGCACAAAATATCCGTGGCAGCCTCTCGATTGAGAATGGCGAGAAGGACATACTCATTTGCTGCTTCTTCTGTAGAAAAGGTTCTTCGTACCATGCCGGACCCACACAACCGTGTTTGATGAGCCAGTTCTTGAAGGGCCTAGAAAGAGAAGAGCCGAATGGACCGTGTGTCAAGAATACGAACAGACTGACTGCGCTTGCGCAATGAAATTAGACGAGCCTTCCATGACGAGCCAATGGATGATTGGCAGATAGGCACTCTCCACGCATAGTCTAACGGCAAGAGCCTGTAGCTCGAGAAGAGGATCCCTCCAATGAGTCCGATTTAGGGGACAATTTAAGCCGTTATTGGGATACAAAAATCGTAGATGAGACGCACACCATGTAGTCGAAGGTCGCCGATGCATGCTGGCGAAGTCGAGTGTTTCCAACGGTGATGTCCCAAGACCTCGTTGCTTTTTATCTTGCACGGGGATCGCAAAAGCCACGACCGTCCTCTCAAAATGCGGCTCAAGTTCATAGCGGACATTAAAATACAGCGGTCGGCTACGCAAACTGTTTTCACCGTCACGTCGTAACGTTTCGCTCGCCAGTATACATCTGTGCGCGCGCACGTCACGAACGCTTTTACAATGAAACGAACACACTTCAACAAATTTAGTTGACGGCTTGCGTCATCTGGCGGTATAAATAGCGAAAATGACCAGTGCGCTGCATGCAGTATCAAGTTTAGGGAAATAACTTTTATACTACATCATTACAATAATTTTATGGTTTGGACAACCTGGAATTTTGAACTTTTTTTTTTTCTGAGAAGGAATGCAGCATCCGTCCTCTGGCGGCAAGAGGGTCGCAATCACCGCGTCGGCCGGGCCTTCTCGTTCGCGAAGACGACAACACACAGGAGGGAAAGGGGAAGGGGGGGCGCGCGTTTGTAATGTCGGCAGGCTGGGCAGTATGTGGGAACTTTGCCGACTTTGCCGCCTTGCCATCGGTCGTCCTAGTCGAAATTTACAAGCACCTCTCCTTCGAAGACCGACTGCGGGCCTCGTCGACGTGCCGCGCCTGGCGAGAATGCCTCTTCCACCCACGTTTCTGGACGAGCCTTACGGTGCGCCTGGGCCGCAAGCGGAATAAGTGGCGACGCGCCGAGTTCCTGGGCCGCAAGTGCGGCCGCTTCGTGCGGCACTTTGAGCTCGAGTTCGACTGCAGCAGCGGCCAAATCGTGAGCCAATGCATCGCCGTGCTCACCCTGCTCGGCGACAACCGGCAGCTCGCGTCGCTCTCCCTGCGCCCCACGGCCTGCGTCGTGGCCTGGCCGCTCTGTTCGTGCGGCGGCTCCAGGGCCAACGGGTGCGCGGCCAACGAAAACGAAACCGTCGCCGTGTACGACAGGTGAGGGACGGCGGGGGCTTTGGCGCGCACGCACGCGCGCACACGGCCTTGCGCGCGTAGGCCGTACCGATTGGGACGTGGACGATCGAGAGTAGGGCACAGACACCACACGAACAGTCGGGTACCTAGACTGCAACGGAGACGAAGACAATCTACACGGGTAGATTGATTACATAGACGTGGCGAGCTAGGATGCCGCTGCCAAGGATTACAACGCATGTCACAGAGACTGGCGTGCGGATGACCGCAGCTAGGACGTGGACTCCGTAGAGTAGGGTATGTACCGCACACACAGACGCCGACAAGGATGCAATATGACCCGGACGGATTGTGGGAATCGACAGAGCTTAAGACACACATGAACTGATGAGAACGGCAGGCTGTCTTTGTCGAAGGCTTCCTGCACGCACTCTTTACCTGCCGCCAATCCTTGGCTGCGCGTTATTGATGGCAGGAAGCTCACACTGGAGGCGGGATAACTGAGACTCCTCCTTGCCGTTGTCCCCTTGTTAGTGATATCTTACGTGCTCACCAAAACTCGGCTAAGCTGACTAGAATGTCCCAGTCACCTCTTTGGAGCTCCAGCTGAAACCTAAGAAAGGACAACTCTTGGCTTTCTCTCCGAGGTTTGTGGAAGCGATCCGCCAGGTGATCCGGACGAGCGTGTCCTTGGAGCACCTTTCCCTGGGCTGCCTGGAGGATCTGGTGCTCCAGTCGGACTCCCTCCTGGCCCTGCTGGCGCTTCACCAGCGAAGGCAAGTCTCCCGTTGCCGGGGGAGCGCGGCTCGCGCCTGCTCGTTGATCCGGCGGCGTTGGAGGGCCGCTTCGAGCCGCCAGTGTTTGCTTCACGATTTGATCTTAATGTTGCATTGCTTAGGACCTGCCAAGCTCCCAATGTTGGTTCTAAATGAGTAACTTTCCCACGCATGGCCTCAATAAGGCCATTGATGCGGTCCTGCAAGCTAGGTGTCACTTTCTGTTGCAGCCCGATTGCCGCTTAGTAGTCTCCTTCCCGCACATGGCCAGTGGGGAAATAACACTCTTCTTGTGTAGCCGATTCTGAATACCCGACCCGAATAACCCAATGTAGCCGGAGCGGCAGTTGGTTGCTCTACAGCAACAGAACTTGCTCCTGCAGCAAAATAAGCTACAGGATCAGGTTGCTTTAATGTAAAAGGTTGCTTAATCATAACAAGTTGCGTTATGGCAGAAACTTGCAGTCAAAACTTCCTTTTTACGAACAAGGTGCAGTCAAAAGGATGCTTTGTAGCAGCAACAAGTTGCTACAGCAAGTTTTTTTATGGCATGAACTTTCACTCGAAAGTTGCTGTCAGAAGTTTCCTTATAGCAACGTGTTACAGTAACAATTTGCCTTACAACGGTAGAGGGCTTTGGTTCGTTGAGAGCGGTGCCCGGGGCCTTTCTGTACGAGCTACGGGTCTTCCTGCGGCATCGTGGTTTCATGCGGCCAAATAGATATCACAATCACTCGGAAACCAGCCCAAGACTAAAGCCCCCCGGCCCCGTATTGCAGGTCCCTGAGGCAGCTGCACCTGGCAAGCGCGAAGGAAGATCCTGACCATTACCCGATCCCAGAGGTCCGGCTGAGGCGCCTGCAGAGCCTGGAGCGCCTGAGCACGCTGGGCGTGGACTACGACTATGTGTGTGACCAGCTGCTGCTGCTCCTTGGGGAGCAGACCCAGCTGCTCAGCCTGGTGCTGCACGTGCACGGCCTGGACGACCGCCAGAGGGTCTGCGACCGCTCCTGGGAGGAGCTGAGGCGGAGCTGTCCGCGGCTGCGGGTGAGCGGCGCCACTGTCCTCGGTTGCACCCTTGACCGGCGCGTTTGCCGCCTCTTTAGTCCCGGCCCCGCAATTTCTGTCTGGGAGCGTCGCGATTGTGTAAAAGCTTGTTCACGCACTCAAATTTGCTTAGGACCGGACTCTTGTGATCTTTTACGGGAGAAAGCGCTGGCTCTATTTACGAGGTGACCCTGGAACTGCGTGTCACTAGAGGGAAGGTTTTGCAGTATTTGCAAGATCAAGTGTACATGCCATCTGCGAGAAATGGTCGTTTGGAAACGTTGCCGAAAGATCTTCGAGCCAGAGAAGAAAGAATGATTCGCGAACACAATAGAAAACGTAAGGAAAATGCTGGATGTTTTGTGGCTGCTCAATAGATGGCGCTTATTTGTCCTTCTGTCGTAAGAGATTTTAAGAAGTTTGAAAGGGGCAATGACAAGAAAATGTGTCTGCTAGATTATTTATATTCCTTAAACCTTGAAGATGTTGGTTCCCGAGTATTACGACGAAAGATTGCGTCTGCATTTTATAAACCGCGTTAAAAAATGGTGTTTTTTTTACTGTTTGTAACGGTCGTGCGACACCCCATGGCAGCGCGAGCAACAAAACGTTGTGGTAGACACGTAAAAAAGTCGGACAGATATTCAACTTTATTTGATCTTTGAATAATAAGTTTGTAAAAACCTTCCATTATTTATTGGTGTTCTTGCGTTAACTGGACGCCGCCACTACATCACGTGATTGGGATACAGTTTTGGTTTCCAACACATCCGAGTCTTCTGTCAGTTGGTAATCGTCATAACCGTGCTGCTCGTCCCTCCACAGCTCACATTTGTTGTGGAATGCGACCGCGAAACCTCATTGTAAATTAAAATTAAAATCAAACAAAGCAAAAAAAGAATTTGAAGAGGGTTAGGATTTAAAACTTCTCAAAATCAGTTGCAAGGAGGGACACATGCGCATCGCCTCTGGATTATCAGCACATTCGTCTTGGGCCAGTTATTTTCGCAGGTGTAGTGGTAGGACGTTGTACTAGTTTTCCCACTACTGGCTTTCATTTAAGCATTTAGCTTTCATTTAATTTTTTTTTTTACCACGACCTTCCTCGGCAGTAATTTGACATGATTCCACTACTCATGTCAGTCAGAGCGATTAATTTCGCTTATCTTTCTATCTTTCTCGTCCTTTTATTTTTGAGCGAATCGGCAATTTTCTGGTCGAAGCGTCAAAGCATTCGCGGCTCATCTTTTAACACTCGTATCGGGACGTGGCTCGACTGACTGAAGTTGCAAACAATGTTCTTAAACTCTTCTCTGTAGCACGACATGCTATAGCACAAACAAGATACGGTGTTGGCGTAAAGCTCGAAACCTAAAAGCTGACCGCATCGTAATAGGCGATGCCTATGTACGGGCAACGAAGTTATCGAGTTGTTTGGATTGCAGTCGGTCCGATTAAGTGGTTACGCAGCTTTAAACTCCAGGATGGCCGACGAGGTCATTTTGACATGACACGAGCTCAAACTTTAATTTGAGAATGGAACGGGTCACTTGCTCTCTCGCGATTCGACGCTGGCACAGTCCGTTTGGCACATCGTCGATTGGCGCCACCCCGCATCTCACCCGGCCCCACGGACGCACGCAGGTGACACTGGTGCTGCTGCACACGTGCGAGTCGCTCAGCACGGTGCGGTCAGTGCTGAGCCCCGCCATGCCGCTGCGGGACTTCCGGTCCTACTTCAGCGAGGGCTTCCGCGGGGAGGTGCTAGACGTGCTGTCGGCGCGCTACGCCGAGACCCTGCAGACGGTGGCCGTGGTGAACGCCCTCTCGGAGGGTCAGTCCACCCCAAGGAGGACCTTCGCGGTGCGTGCCGAGAGCCCCGTGGTGATGCTGGCCTGGCGCTGCCACCAGCTGGGCAGTCTGCAGCTGGTCGGTGAGTGCGCACCCGGTTCCCCTGCACGGTTGGTAACCGTTCGTCGCCACTTGTCCCCCGACAAACGTCCATAGGGTGTTTCGCGGCAAAGGTAAAGACGTTACGGTGGAAGAATGTGTTTGGCAATGAGGCAGATCCATGTTAGATTGGCATGAATAGACCCTTTTCAAAAGATTGCTCGCCCAACGCTGACGCAGCTATCGTTTTCGACACGAGCAGAGTTTCAGCCAAACGCCAGTGCAACCCTGGCGTCCAATCCATGTTCGGAGTACACGTCCAAACGTAGGCGGACTCGGATGTGCAGTAGCTACTAGAAGGTGCGCACTTGTGAAAAGGGTGAGGCCACCGACTGTTCTCGGAGCACATGAACTCCCAGGTTTTGTTTCGGAACTGTGGTGCCACATGCGATGTCTACGCTGCCGAATCAGTGCGTGCAAAACTGGCTCTTGTAGCCGGCCAGCTTGGTTCAGCACTTGGCTTTGACGCGCCAGGCTTGCAACCCTACTTGTTTCAGAAATCCTCGGTGAGGACGCTCATATGGCTCGATTCTTCGGTTCACGCGGACGCCTACGATGCTCATGGAACGTCGAGTGGCCCTGGGTGTAACACTGGGTCTCTCAAAAGCTCCCAACAAGAGACGTTTTCAGACTGACGGAAATATGCCTGACATTGATTTGCTTTGCTTTCACCGCATCCCAATGCGGGCCATTGGTCTATGGAAGGGTCCAACTACAAGCAGCTCTGCATGTCACCAAAGACAAAGAAACGAGGAAAGAAGTTGGCAGTCAGATTAATGTTATTTTAAAGATGGGCACACGTTGCCAAAATCACAACAATGTCATCAGGAACAAGTAGCACCTTTCTGTGTGTTTTGTGTGCTTTGTTTGGTATCTGCGTGCTATCATTATTCACAATATGCTAACGTTGGAGTAAAAAATTTAATACTTTTTCTTTTTTTTTGTGTGTGCGGAATAATTTTATGATCTGCCTTGGCAAAGGTCCCACGAGACATTGCACGGCGAGGCATTGCGCCGACCTTCGACCTTTCTCGCAAAACTTTTGCAGGATCGAATCAGCGCGTACGTACGCATAAATTTAATTTGCTTACACATAATTACGTTAATTAAGGCACCGGCGCAATCGGCGAACAACGCGCACCAACTCCAACGCGCGAACAAATTCCACGGTCCGTCGCCTTTACCCGGAACGTGAAGGGGGGCATGTTTTCTTATCCCTCCTCGTTACGGGAGCCACGAGTAGAACTGGGAGAGCACGGCGAGGCGTCCGACGAGGGCGGTCTCTGCGCAGGGCACGAGATTGCGGACACGGACGTCATCGCCATCGCACGCCTGCGAGGCTCGCAGCTCAAGGAGCTAATGGTGCCGGCCGACTGCGTCTCGGAGAGCAGCGGGGGCCCCTATTACAGCGAGCTGCGCCCGTCCGACGTGCGGCTACTCGAAGCCGAGGTGTCCTCGAGCCTGCTGCGCACCTGGACGCTCTCCACACTCCGCTCGCCCGCCCAGAGCGAGACCGGCCAGACGCGTTCTTACCTGAGGACCCTGCAACAGCTGCAGAGCTACGGCGGCAGCGCTTAGCGTCCCGCTAAGGTACCCGGAACGTGCCCCCGACCCGTGCGTTTGCTGCATCCGCTAGAAACACTCTGGCTTCTGCGGGGTCGTCTGCTGGCACTTGGGGACCGGTTTGGACGTGTGGGCGGACGCCAAACGCGCAGGTTGGGGACACGTTACGGGCGCGACGCGAGGACGACCGACACCGGCGCGAGATCTAGGTTTCGGACATGCCTTAACATACTCACCGCGTTGTCGGAGGTGTGGACGACGGGGGTGCGGTCGGCGCCGGTTCGTGAAGCGTAACTTGCCATCATCATCGCCATTCTATCTTCGCGTTGTCGTCGAACGATGACGGACAATGCTCGCCACCGCACGGACGGTGGACTCGGCGGGTTTCCAAGACGGCCGTCTGTTGTTATTCCGAGGCGCTTCATCATTCTTGCGCCCATTGTTTTTAAAAGAGATCCTTTTTTTTATTGCGGCGCGCTACGACAACTGGCGCGCGATGCCGAGAGCAGTAAACGTTTTTATCGGGTCACGCGAGTGACGCACATGTGATATTCCGACGCCCGGCCGGGTTGGCTTTTTACAAGCCGGTGGCCCGTAGGTTTTATCGAACGAGTGCCAAGTGAGAACAACATTGCTGACACAAAGAAGCCTGCGGCCGAACACACCAACACACAATGACACAACACATCTCCACTTCCATCGCTGTGATGTAGGGGCCAGTGCAATCGAGAACCCGTTGTTATAATTGTGTCGTGGCTGGTAAGCGACGCGACGGTTAACTGCCCTAGTGACAAATGGCGTCCAGCCTGAAATGTCAACCACAAAGTTCCATCCAAGACCAAAAAGCTGACTTACCACGAGTCTTTTCGAAGCTAGAGATCTTGTCAACTCGTGTCTTTAGAAAAAAAGAGGTACTAGCAACATCTTAGAACAACTCAATACCCGAAACCACTCCCTAAAATCAGGGTGCCCAGTGTTTCTGGCATTAATGATGCCGCCCCATTGAACCCTTCACGCCACCCATCTCCTGGGATTGACGCGTCTCGAAAATGCGCGGGCAGTGCGACGTTTCTTTGTTGCACTTTGTTATCTGCAGGTTGAAGCGTCGAGGTTGAGTTTTCAGTGTAATGGCGCGTTTTATTTTAGTGTTGTAGGACCCCCTTTTGTTTTATATCCTGAGCGACTATACTCCAGTCGCCTTGCAATGTGCCGCAGTCCTTGGCTCGATGCATTTCGTTTCCAGGGGGCAAGCTATTTCAGGTGCTCTTCAGAGTATATTTAACGGATGTTACGTTTGTAGCACAGATAATAAAGACTTTTAAGAGTGATTTTGTTCTGGTCTATCGTATCGTGTTGCCTGCCGACGTCTTACCTCGTGTTCACGCTGTGCGTCTACTTGCAGTAGCCATTATCGTTAGTTACGACTGCCCTATACATAGCTCACATTGACGTCACCTCGGAGGCCATTCTGGTAATGTTGTCGCCAAGTGCGAATTTGTTTTTCTCGGCGAGAACAAGTAGGTGTGGTCTCCAGGAGGACGGTATTTTCACGACTGAAGAAAGAAGCATTGCAGAAATTCACCAACACGCACACCCCGAAATCCTGTGCTTTCGAAAGCATATTGTACACCTGAAAATTGTGTGCGGCAATTAATCAAATAATTTTCACTGGTGATATATTTTTCTTTAATTGTAATGGGAAATATTTTATTAAAAGCGTCCAAGTTGAAAACAAAAAAATCAACTGCACCAGGCCCCAATGCAGCAAAAGGAAATCAGAAACAGTAAATATTTTTCGGCTTATTGTTTCCTGTCGATACTTAAGGCCGGTTCAGACACTTGCGTTTGAGTGCGTTTGACTGCGTTGCGTGGAGAACCGAAAGCGAGTCACCGGCACATCTGTGCTTCGTATGAAGCGTGGAATCCAATTCAAGGAATCATCTCGGCACGCGATATAAGCAGCAGGGATGTCCTGGTTTCTCGCCGCCGTAACGCAGTCAAACGCAGTCAAACGCAACTGCTGAACCAGGCTTTACTCTTATACTAACATGCTGCTACACAAAATCAGAACCTTATGTTGTTGGTTTTTCAACCGTTGTGAGTTGCAGGTTTTTTTCCTTGTGTGGCAGTCTTCACTACGAAAGTTGCAGGTTTTTTGCCTTGTGTGGCAGTCTTCACTACGAAAAAAGCTTTCCTCAACAACACTTTCGCGTGATACAGTATGATTTGCAAATGATTACAATAGTTTATTTTTTCAACCTTTGCCGTGCAATTTTCGCTTGCAATATTTTGCCATCAAGGGAAGAAGCACAACGGCGCATGCGCGTCTTTCTCCTGCAAAAACGACGGTCGCTTCCCGCAGTGCGTGTATAGCAAATGGCATACCATAGAGCAGTGGTTCTCAACCATCGATGTTTCGCGGACCCCGTGTGGATCGGCTGAGATGATGGAGACCCCCATTTGTGGTAAAGCGAGGGGAAAGGTATAGGTTAAATATAATAATGACTTAAAGGGCCCCTGAAAAGAAAAAAAAACGTTTTTTGAAAACAGTCTGGTTGGGACACGCGTGTCGAAAAATAAATTCTACGCGAAAAAAAAAATTTTTTAGAGCAATATTGACTGCGCCAGACGCAATTTAGTTGGCAGTCACCTCCTCTCCACTTCTTTTCTCTCTCGGCATTTCGGGCGCGTGGAGGAGAGGTACTCCCCGCCTCTTCGTAGTGGATCGGCTTGGCTGCTTGCCTGGCTTGGCTGCCCCCCGTACGAGAGCCATGGCTATTTCCTGTGTCTGCCGGTCGCCCGTCGTACCGCGTCGTACAGACGATTCACACGACGGACCGAATCGCGACTTTCGTCCGCAGACCGTCTACAAAGTGACCGGCACGTCACCGATTCCTGCGATCCGCGCCTCGTCCACGGACGCGCGGACTGATCCTTTTTCACGCGCGGGTTTTTGGCGGGAGATTGACTTGAAAAGTGTTTAGTCTGGCAACGGTACATTGTTTTCTTGTTTTGTTTTTTGTTTCTGGGCGATGAAAACAAAAGTGGGGCATCGTTGTGTTTCGTGCGTTCGCTGGTTCATTTTGTCGGGCGTTTCTTCGTTCCACGTGTGAAAAGAACTGCAGAAACTTTGTCTGGCTGACGCGACGCAGGTTCCGGTACTCCTCCGAGTCCGCGTCAAGAAGCTTCCGTCAAAACTGTCTAGCACGCCGCGATAATTCTTGCACGTCCAATCAGGACTTCAACGAGCAAGACCTCTCTTGTGGCTGTGGTGAACTTGAGTGTTGTGCACGAGCGCGGAGTGCGTGAAGGCATCTCCAAACGCCCCTTCGCGAGCCCAGAACTTCGTCGCTTCTACACGGAACCCTTCTCGAGCAGGACCATGCCTGTGTCTCTCTTATGCTTTGGGTTAGTAAAGCTAGTGGCGCTTCGCGCGAAGCCTATCACGGTGTTTTGTCTCGATCTCTACGTAACAGCGGCGTACGATTCATTCTCGCGGTAGCGAACGTCGATTTCTCTCTTGGACAACGGTGCCACGGTGCGATGTTGGAGTTTCGCGGCACTGTGGGGTGGCGACTGTGGGGTCCGTCCTCACTGGCGTCTGCTCGTCGTCTCCTTCGTGTGGATGCGCTTGGGAGACAGACGAACCGCGGACATGTCGTCACGTAATCGATCCGTCCGCAGATCAGTCCGTCGTGTGAATCGGCCATCATCTAACTAACACAAGCAACAAGCCCTCTTCAGGAGGTCTTCACATATAAACGCGATAAAACTATAAAACCACCCGAGGACGCGAGACGCGTTGCAAGACGGCGGCCATGACAGAAAAAAAGAATGGCGAAGCTTTTGTTTGTTGTTTTATCCGAACGGAAGTTACGATTTTGTAAAACGTTTGTAAACAATTACAACGTTCATTCGATGGATTCTTTCTTAAACCTAAAAAAATGTAATTCAAAAGGCGATTTCAAGAGATCACGAAGATTATTTGGTGAATTCCACTGGTAGATCCGGAGCGCTTTCCAAAATCCGCGAGGGAGGCAAAATTCCGCTCCGTGGAACCCGCTCCGAATCGACGAGGGGAAGATAAACTCGCCTTTTTGGAGCGACCTCCCCCACACCCCTCCCCATCGCTTCCCACTCCGCCGTTCAAAATGGCCGCTGCTCGAACTTGACAAGCCCACCAACGCAACAGCCGACTGATCTTTCCGACGACCAGTGACTACTGTCACTGCTTAGCTGCTGAAATACCACGCGACACAGGCCGGGCGAAATTATACGTACCACGGCGCCCATGTCACAAATAACGAAGACGTCCGCGTTCGGCACCGTCACGTACCTTTCGGCCGCGTCGAAGCGGCGGGGCACGGACAGCGATTGCCAGCGGCGGAGTTCAGATTTCTGGTACGACTTTAATAAACACAGAGGTAGCAAACCATCACTTACACGGTCGTTGCCTAATCTCTTCTTGCTTTATTGTACGGGAAAACGCCGGCGGAATGCCGTGTAAAAAGGTAAACAATCATTGGCTGCGGAATGAACAGGCCTAACCTTGCGTCTGCCTCCGGCTTTCCTGTCGTTCTTCCTCTCACGATCACAGATGTCAGCGCTTACGATTTACCACGCTCCACAGTCTCGGCTTTGTATCACTGATCTACGCGAGGTAGAAGCGTTCGAGCCGTCACAATCCCGCGTAAACAACCGATACACCCGAACAGATCCAGCTCGACGACCCGTCCGGCCGCGTCCGGCCCGCCGACCTCGCCAACCTCCCCGCGCAGGCGCACTGCCGATTTAGAAGGAAATCACGTGGGCCGCGCTGCTCATTTCCGGAGAGATCCGTGAAATCCCGCAGAGCAAGTTCGGCGGAGTTTGAGGCGCTCCGTGGAGCGGGCGTTGCCAGAGATCTACGAGGGGAAGATGACCAGCTCGAGCCAGATCTGCGAGCGGAATATGCGCGCTCCAAATGGAGCGGTTTTGGAGCGCTCGAGATCTGCGAGCGGAATTCACCATAAGCTGTCACTCATTTTATTGGCCAATGAGAAGCTGACTTGAATGACCACCGTTACCAATGAGAAGCCGAGCTGAATGACCGTGGAATTTGCGCGCAAAACTTCAAATAAATCTCTCGCCGTCAATATTGCTCTAAAAATTATTTTTTTTCGCGTAAAATTCATTTTTCGACACGCGTGTCCCAACCAGACTGTTTAAAAAAAAACTTTTTTTTCTTTTCAGGGGCCCTTTAATAAATGAATATGACTAATTGCTAGTGTGAAGTAGACTTCTCCTATTTACATACATACGAGAAAACTCGAACGAAAGCTGAAACATTTCTTCTCGATCTGAAAAAAGAAAACTTTTATTGCCGGGCTCTACAGGTGAGGCAGGCCTTTGCAGACCCCATTTGAGAACCACTGCCATAGGAGATTCACACATTTATCAGTGACCTCCACGCTTCCCTGTGGCCCGTTTGGAAGCGCCATAATTTGCATAGTGAATGTTACATCAATGTGAAATGCGGGACATTTTAAAGATTTTGGTATTTCTTACGGGACACGAGCCCTCAATACAGGACAGTCCCGCGAGTCGCGGGATGGGTGGTCGCCCTACTCTCTCCCCTCGGCCTCTCCTTCCTTTCCCGTCTTCCCCTCCCTCCCCACATTTTTCAGTCACCGCGGGCAAGGGGAATCCTCCGGCGCGGGAAAAGGGGGTACAGAGGACCAAGGACGTCATAAAGGAGGTTATTTTTCGCTTGTTTTTGTAATTTTAATGCGCCTATAACTTTTAAAACAAAGCGGATCTTGAGAAAAGAAAATATTCACTCGTTCAGTGCGCTCGGGTTCGGTGCAAATGGACCTTTTCCACATACCGACGGCACCAGGCGGTGGCTGCACGAACTAAAAATCGAGGAACTGACCTACCTGCGCTACCAATCGATAATGAGAGCTACGCTACCAGTTTCTTCGCTCTCTGAGCTGCGGCGCGTGCCTAAAGCGACTTTAAAGAGGGGAAAGAAAAACACGACCCAAACGTCGTGTTTTTCTTTCCGTCCGCTTTCTTTTTTTGTGTAACACAATCATATATATGCGGAAATTACGTGTTCTACTCGCTGATCCACAGCCTCCTTCCGAATTTCCTCGATTTTTCGTGCCGACTTCCGCCGCTTGGCATCGGGCGCTCGCGTGTGCGCAGAACGCTTCTCGGAAAAGGTTCATTCAAAACCAGTAAAAAAACGCGTTGCAGCGCCCCTAGGCTGGTTTTCTCTAGAGCACTATATAGCTCCTTCGGAGCAGAGTAGCGCAATCTAGAACGCCATCTTTCGGCGACTAGCGGCGAACACCCGAGGGTTCCAACTCCGATCAGAAATGCATGGGGAACGTGAGAAAATCGCTGTTTCTTCAATATTATGGGGATGTATGGAACGTCAATAGTTTTTGACATAATAAAGGAACATTTTAGAATAATTTGCGCCAAGTTGCGTGCCATGTAAGGGCGTAATTTGTTTTAAAAATTGTCTGAGCGGCATCATGCAGCAGACGACGCGGCGACGTCACGGCGTTCACGTGACCCGCTCCGGCCAACCCAGGAAGTCCATCTCCGCTGCGTACGAAAATCGTCTGCTTCAAACGCCATTGCCTTGAAAATTGCCTTCTCAAAATTTTCACACGCATCCGATATAATGAAAACTTTGTTAAAGTGTTTAGTGCTTTACCAACTTCACGACAGAATAGTTTCGAAAAGTCTGAACTTGGCGTTTATTTTTTAATCAGCCGTGTTGAGTCGATCTCCATGTATTCTCCCATAGGGCGGGCCGCCTCCTGGAACCCTGAGTACCACGTGACTCTCGCCGCGCTGCTCTGTCGGCCATGTTGTCGGCGAAACACGCGGATCAAAGGATTGCGCTACTCTGCTCCGTAGGAGCTATATAGTGCTCTAGTTTTCTCCAGCCTTCTGCGTTGTCCAGTGTGAACGTTCACACTGGACAATTTCTTGCGTTAGCGACGCAGCGCCCGTCATAACGTAACACGAAAATCATGTTTTTAGACCGGAGTTTCTAACTATAATCTCAACGTGCCGTATATTTCACCACATTTAGTGGAACTTGGCAGAATGTGAATATCGACTGGCAACGCTGCGTCTGTTGCAAAAACAAAATAAATAAAATAAACAACAAACTGAAACTTTAGCGCGCTTTATCAGTTTTCTCAAGATTTCTCCTAGTACTACGTTTCACCCGCCAGCTGCGCCTGCCCTTTGAAAAGTTCCCAACCACAGTCCCACAACAGCGCTTGAGGCACTTCACTTGCTTCCTGGGCATGCGCGAGATCGCGTGAGCAAGAAAGGAGAGCCATGAAGGGCGCCGTGTCATCGGCCGTGAGTCTGCTGGCCGGAACCCTGATCGGCTTCATCGCGACGAGTCAGGTGCTCCTGTGGCTGAACAGCGAGACGGGCTGCAGCGATGCTCCGCACGAGACCGCGATCCCAGGCAGGCCCAAGTCGCGCCTCCTCTTTGTGGGCGTCATGACGGCCGAGAAATACCTGTCCACGCGGGCGGTCGCCATCCAGCGGACGTGGGGCAAGGCGCTCGCCGGTCGGCTGGCCTTCTTCTCCAGCGGCACGTCTCGCTGGGAGAACCAGGACGAGGAACTGCCCCTAGTGGCGCTCCGCGGCGTGGACGACGCGTACCCGCCGCAGAAGAAGTCGTTCCTCATGCTCAAGTACATGCACGACCACTACCTCGACCAGTACGAGTGGTTTATGCGTTGCGACGACGACGTCTACGTGCACGTCGAGAGGCTAGAGCGGTTTCTGCGCTCCGTCAACTCGAGTGAGAGCATCTTTTGTTTTGTTACCTCGCAGCTCGCTTCACCTTGTGTGACGTTACGACCGGCAAGCGTTGCGCATGCTCGGTTTCCGCGGAGGCCATGTTTGTGGGCAATGCTTGTGTTGAATATGGTGCACACTCGTGTCGTCAACAGATTATGCCTCCTGCCATCTATGATGGGCCGTTGTGGGACGGCCATCTCCAGTTGATCCCTAGGTGAAGTAGTAGTGGTCACGTCAACAATACCCAGTGATCAATGACAAAGTATACATAGCTTGCATTGACGTCAGATCAGCTGCCATTGTGCCATACCATCCTCCTGTGCCCGCACCTTCGACAGCATATATTTGGCGCCATCAACTTTGTTCTTCTCGGCAAGGATTGGCGAGAACAAATTCGATGGTACGAAATGTATGCTGCAGAATCTACGGGTAAAAGAGCATGGTACGGAGCAGTGGCGGCTGGTACTGTGCCATATGACGTCACATGCAAGGCATGTATACAACTACTCTTCTGACCAGTGGCGTACCAACTTGTTTTTGAGGGGGGGGGGGGGGGGGGGGGGGGGCAACCAGACCCCCCCTCTGGTCCAAGGGGCGGTGCACATGGTATTTCTTGGGCGCCGCCGGCCAGTATTTGCCCTGCCCAGTGGTGGCTGTTTCAGGAGGGGCTAAACACATGCCTTGCTCCCCCACTTTGGGAACTTGGGGGGGGGGGGGGGGGTAACCGCCCCCCTTGCCCCCTCGGTTGATACGCCCATGCTTCTGGCAGTATGTCGCAGCATGCGAATTGCGACACGAGTCGGCAGTGACAAGCGTGGACATGTAGCACATCTGTAAACAGCTGATTTTTTTTTTTCGTCCACTCACTTGGGAAGGGAGGGATCGGTGGCATAGTGTGTTGACATACCATACCTCGGAGCACATGGGGCGAAAGCTGGGACTTGAACCCAGGAATTCTGGGTTTGATCCCCACCGCTGCCCGTGACGATCTGGATGAGCATTGCACCAATGTGCGGTCGAGTCGCTACTGCGTTATGCACGTTAAAGACCCCAGACTGGCAGTGTTACTGCACTGACTAAATTTCTCATCCACACCGGAGAAGCCAGACACCTATTGGGGCTTACTAACTTCCTTCTGTCCGGGCATACACAACTGCCACGTGCGAGATCCTGTACGCTCCCCCTTTCCCCCGTACGGCACCTACTGTGTGACACTCATGAGAGAGTGAGGGTAGCTCAGTTGCACGGCTGCCCTTTCCCACGTGTCCTCCGCCGTCCCTACCATTCCTGGCATGTATTTTGGTGCTGCGGACAGCGCTGCTCATTTTGCAACGGGCCTATTATTACTTCTGAGTCAAAGGGGTTGGAAGGAAGCCGAGAATATGCTTTTTTGCAGCTTCCACAACCGCTGAAACTGGATGTGCAACATGTTATCGTCATCATCATTTACATTGAATTTTCTTGTACTATTTAGACTTACAGTGGCACATTAATGACACGTTTTCAAGCAGCCACATTTCAAGAGCTAGTCTGGCTCTTTTTGGTCTAAAACGTTTTGTTGGGGCCCCAGTCTGGCAATCGGGGTTAAACCTAAAGGGGCCCTTAGGGGGGCTCTGCAATCATATTGAAGCGCCTACCTTTTTTGTGGTTTCCACGTCTCTTGGGGTTCGGGCAAGCCAGCGGGCATGGAGAGAGTAACTAAATATCAGTGCGTCTTACTTTAATCGAACGATACGGAAGCAACCTTCACCTACGGGGGCGACCTGCGGTGCCGAAAGGGCGCGATATGTGAGGTCTTTGGTGCTGAGCTTACTACTGGTCAGAGCCGGTAAAAGCTTCTTTTTAGTCGAAATACAAAATATAAGTGGCGCAAACTGTTTCACTTATTTATAAAAGTAGTTTTTGTTCGGTATTTTAGATCAGAAAAGAAAAAAATGCAGTTTATGAAGTACGGAAACAAGAAATGACCCGTCGACATACCTGCCACCAAGCGGTGGAAAAAGGTGGCGCACACTAGAAAGGTGTAGTGGGATCAGGTCCTGACGAGCGGCGAGCGTAGAAAGGTCCTCGATGTTTGTCGCGGCGCTGTGGTCGAGGATCCGACCGGTTCCGAGCGTTCCGAAGGCCTTCGCGAGCAGGTTTGTCGTGCGGTTTGGCGGTATGGCAGCGCGAAGTAGCTCCCATTCTGAGCTGATCTTTACACCGTGTTTGCTGTCGTTTGTGGCCAATGAAGTGTCATGCCGAATTAGTGTTTAATCGCCCAGCAAATGCAGTGCGAGCCGCCCTGGCTGCCCGCTTCATACAGCCTCTCCAGAACATGCTTTAGTGGCGCTCTCTCGAGCAGTCGACACGGAGTGCGGCAGCCGTGAGCGCTCGCTGAGCTCACTACCCCTCCTCTAGTTCATGGCCACTCAAGCAACCAAGTATGTCATGAAGGAGGTTATTTTTTGCTTGTTTTTGTAATTTTAATTGGCCTATAACTTTTACACTAAAGCGAAATTCGAGAAAAGAAAAGTTTCATTAAGTTATACGCTCAGTGCGCTCACGTTCAGTGCAAATTAAAATCCAGTAAAAAGGTCCTTGCAATGCCCCTTTAACTATCTGGCACAGTGGGGAGACAGGCGGAACGGAGGAAGACTGTGACTCCCTCCCACATGGCTCGGGCTTAAAGCCTCAACTCTGTCTCCCAGTGGGCCCGCTGTCAGGGTAACACTGACTAGGTTTGGCCTTAGGTCAAGTGCTGTTTCCCTCGCCAGGGAGAAAAAACGGAGGGGTGTGTTTTCTCTTTCTTTGCCCAATCCCCCGAGGGTCATCCTGGTGATATCCCACACTGCCCGGTGACAGTTACAAAAACGTAGAGGGGGAAGAAAATTGGCTTAGAAGAAACAGGAGAGGAATGGTGTGTCTTGGTTTTTAGGCAAGCTACTGTCCGTCGTAAAAATTGCAGGCCATTAACATCCATCCATCCACAGGATGATCCACACAGCAAGCACCTCCGGGCAGCAAAATGGCAGCGCTCGGAGGTCGTACCTGCGAGCCTGCACGAGTTACGCATACTGTGTGTGGCACGGGACTGCGTGTGGCGAGGTGCTGCAGCTGTCCACCTCACGTTGGGCGCTCTTGCAGGCAAGCCGCAGTACATAGGGCAGGCGGGCCTGGGCAACAAGGAGGAGTTTGGGCAGCTCAGCCTGGAGCCGGATGAGAACTTCTGCATGGGTGGTCCGGGGGTGCTGTTCAGCAGGGAGACGCTGCGCCGCCTGGTGCCCCACGTGGGTAGCTGCCTCAAGCGGCTCTACTCCACGCACGAGGATGTCGAGGTCGGTCGCTGCGTCCGGCGCCACGTGGGCATCCCCTGCACGTGGTCCTATGAGGTGAGGGCAACTCTGTGTACCCCGCAGGGGGCACCTGTGAAAGCAGGTGTTTGGAGAGTGGCGTCTCCACGGACCCCGAGCCCCGCAGGTGGCGCCTGCACCTTAGGTGCTAGGTGCTTGGTGAGTAGCGGCACCACGGGCCCCAGCCACATTGGCTACATTACGGACCCTGAGTAAAAAGTGGGTAAGACCCACCCACGTCTGGCTGTGCGTGGCGAGCCCGTGTCCAGGGAAAAGGGCATCCTGGTGGTTGAGCCGAGCCCGGGGTAGGTTTGGACCCTTCGGGGCCCCCCGGGCCAGGCAACACACCACTTTGGCCCCTGCTTCCTGTAGACGGGTGTCCTGGTAAGGCCCGGCCAGGATGATCCAGTCAGTCGCCTTTTCTCCTACTATCCCCTCTCTTCTTTTACTTAAAAATCTCTCTCTTCTCTTCATCCCACCTCCCTTACGCCCTTTTTCATCTCCTTTGGCGGCAAGGGCCAACCTTGTGTGGTGATGAATAGTCTAAATTCTAACCACGCTTGGGTATAGCACCCGGGCAAGTGCTAATGGCTCAACGGTACCAGCAAAGCCCTGTTTGTTATGGGCTGTTGACCATTCCCTTTGTTGGGCTCGGTGGTGGGTGGCACACCACGGGTGCTGAATTTTTCTCCCATTCATATGGGTTCCAAAACTAAATCCTTTCTAGATCGGCCCTTGAAAAGGGGTCGGACCGAAGAAACATAAAAAAAAGCAAGCCCTACAATGCCAGTTATTGCCTTTCCAAAGATTTGGTAATGCATTCGGAGAACGACGACCAACCACTCTCAAAACTTTCACCTTTTTTGGTTGCAAAGACCCTAGAGAATGTGATAGGAAAAGACTTCAAAGCGAAAAAACTTCCCTCTGGCGACCTGCTTGTGGAAGTCACTACTGCGAAGCAGTGTACGGCACTTCTGGCTCTCAACGAAGTAAGGGAATACAAAGTATCTGTGACCCCACACCGTTCACTCAACAGCACGCAGGGCGTTATCTCCGAAGATGACCTTCTTGAAATTCCCACCGACGAGATCGTTGAGGGACTTTCAGGTCAGGGTGTCGTTTCTGTGCGACGTATTACCCTCCGGCGTGATGGTGAAGAGCGACACACAAAGCATTTAGTATTAACCTTCGACTCGACTACGCTTCCTCAAACAGTCAAGGCCGGGTATTTAAATTGTAGGGTTCGGCCCTACATCCCAAATCCAAGGCGTTGCTTCCGTTGCCAACGCTTTGGACACGGAACGGCTTCTTGCAGGGGAAAGGCTACCTGTGCCAAGTGTGCAAGAACCGACCACCCCACCGATAACTGTGGTAACAACACTACTATTTGTGTCAACTGTCAGGGACCTCACCCGGCATACTCTCGCAGCTGTCCTGTGTGGAAAAGAGAGGAGGAAATTATTTCCCTGAAAGTCAAAGACAATATTTCCTACACAGAAGCAAGAAAACGACACTCATTTTTATCTCAAGGTTCGTTCGCCGAGGCCGCGCGCAGGGGACCTGCGCGGCCAACGGTGTCAGCAGGAACACAGACGTCGACGGACGACCTGTGTGTCCTCCCCAAGTCCCCCTCAACCTCACCTGCAGTGGTACAAGCCACTCCCCTCTCTGACCGAAGGAAGGATCCTGGTCCGTCAGGGTCCACTCAAGCGCAGAGGTGTGCACCCCCTGCGCCCGCTAAAACCCAGGTGCCTCGAGGTCAGGGAATTCCTCCTCGCACCTCTGAAAGCGCCCGGAAACTTCGGTGAGCCGTCGGGGTCGCAGGCCCGTAAGGATCAGCCTGCGGCAACCCCCGGTGAACCAATGGACGAGAGTGGGTCGAAGTCCGACGAGGACAGACTCCACTCAAGTTCGGAGTCCCTACTTTCGGCCTCCGGTGGTACCACCGGCAGGCCGAAAGATACGGCTAAAAAGAAAAATGCTCCTCGTATCAAAATAGATTTTAAGGTCTAGTTAAACATATACTCTTAAGATATATATATATATATATTTTTTTTTTTTGTAAGTTGTTTTGTTTGCCCATGCATTCGCGACCTCGCTGCATTGGATAGAAAAGTGGGTTCATTTCGAGGGCTTCTCGCTTCTCTTTCCAAAGTGCGAGGAGGAGGCGAGGGCAGGATGGCTTCATTATGTGCGCTTTGCTTAAGAGAGGGCTTCTCCACTTTTCTTTCTAATCTCCTTGCGCGCGGCGCGCGACGCACGACCCCGGAACCAAACTGGGCTGTGCAAAAAAAAAAAAAGCTTTTCTTTGTTTGTTTTTTTCTCTTGGTTCCTTGAATTGTTTTTCTTTTTTTTTTCCCCTTTCGCAAGCTGAGGGCTTCTCTTTCTTATCTCCTTGCGCGCGGCGCGCGACCCAAAGTCCAGACCGCGCTGTGCAAAGAAAAAGAAAAAACAAACTCCTTTTTTTTTTTTCTCTTGCTTCCGTGGATTCTTTTTTTTCCCGCCTTTCGCAAGCTGTTTCGTTTCGCTTTGCTTAGGCGAGGGCTTCTCCGCTTCTCTTTCTTATATATTTTTTTTTTTTTTCCTGTGTGTGATGGCAGAAACAGTTCTCCAGTGGAACTGCAGAGGCTTACTCCGGAACTATGACGACGTTTACTCTCTACTAGATCTTCATCACCCACTAGCGTTTTGCCTTCAGGAGACTCATTTGAACAATAATCATACTAACATCCTAACGCGCTTCCAGGTTTTTCGTAGGGACCGTCTCCATTCATCTCACACCTCTGGTGGTGTAGCTATAATTGTTGCAAAGTCTACCCCTTGTGTGGAGGTACCACTTAATACCACATTAGAGGCTGTGGCAGTTCGCATCTTGTCTGACCGACTGATAACTGTTTGTTCTGTGTATATTCCTCCAAGCTACACCTTATCTCGCAGAGAGCTGGAATCTCTTTATGACGAACTCCCCCAACCAGCTCTAATCCTAGGAGATTTCAATGCTCATAACCCTATGTGGGGTAGTGGACGACGTGACACACGTGGCTCGATGATTGAGGGTTTTCTTTCTTCTAATGCTTTATGCCTGTTAAACAAACTAGATCCTACATACTTCAGCGCTCCAACTCGTTCGTTCACATCCATTGATCTGTCACTAAGTGACCCAACGTTATTCCCCCTTTTTTCATGGGCTGTTGATCCCAACCCATATGGAAGCGACCATTTTCCCATAATTTTAAACCGCATCAATCCACCCGCTACACTATCCACACGAACACCCCGTTGGAAGTTTGAAGAGGCAAACTGGGGTACTTTTAGTGAGGCTACTCAGCTCGCTTGCACATCATTTGACAATCTGTCGGTCAATCAAATCACCAGTCTGCTTAGTAGTCACATTCTTCATGCTGCAATGATAGCTATCCCCATGACCTCGTCTCATTTACCCCATCGTCCTAAACCATGGTGGAATGCCGACTGTGACAAATCGAAAAGAAAGCAAAACAGAGCCTGGGGGATTTTCAGACGTTACCCAACGCAAACTAATCTGATCAAATTTAAACAAATGAAGGCTCGTGCAAGATACATACGCCGCCAGTCTAAACGTCAAAGCTTCCAAAGATATGCATCCTCGATTAACAGCACTGCCACTAGCAAAGAAGTGTGGGATAAAATTCATAAAGTCAATGGGAACTACCGTGCTTTCTCAGTACCGCTGCTTTCTGCAAATGGATTGTGCCCGGAGAGCCTTGAACAGCAGGCAGATCTCCTTGGGGAACACTTTCAATGTGTTTCTAGTTCCGAGCACTCTTCAGCTGCTTTTCTGAAACACAAGACTCAGGCAGAGCTGCAGTCTGTTCGAACATCCGGTGGTGCTCAAGAAGCTTACAACTCGCGCCTTACGCTGAGTGAGCTGGAACGTGCATGAAGTCAAACCTACGGCTGCCGGACCAGATGGAATTCATTATTACATGCTTACACATCTCCACCCCTCTACACTTGACATAGTCCTGTATTTGTTTAATCGCATTTCGCAAGAGAGCACATTTCCATCCTCATGGAGAGTGGCCACTGTTATCCCTTTGCTAAAGCCTGGAAAAGATGCATCGTGCGCGACCAGTTATCGCCCAATAGCGCTAACAAGCTGTCTTAGTAAGACTCTGGAGAGAGTGCTTAACAAACGACTCATGTATTTTTTGGAAAAAGAAAATATCCTTGACAAATACCAGTGTGGGTTTCGTTCGTCACGGTCTACAATAGATTTATTTATTTATTTATTTGAAATACTATCGGTCCTACACAGGACCAAGATAGGAGTGGATTTGCACAACACAAAAAAAAAAAAAAAAATACACGCGTTCAAAATGCACAGATTAATAACACGTATTCAACACCACGATGAAACGACAACTCTAGGTACTGCTGTTAGAAATCTCTGAAACAAGGGAACTAAACTCTTCTCGAGTTTCAGCGGTCACGACATGTGCCGGTAGCTTGTTCCATTCTCGGGCTGTTTGCAAAAAGAACGAATACCTAAGACAGTCCTTGGAAAACTTCCGTTCTTCCACATGCCGAGCATGCTTGTTGCGGGTTATACGCGACATGCTCTCATTAATATACTGTTGCTTATTTACTAGAACCAGGTTATTCATTATGTTATAAAAAAGATTAAGCCGCTTCTGCTTCCTGCGCATTTGAAGGAGGGGTAGATTTGCCCTTTTATAAAGAGGTGACACAGAGTCCAGCCGTCTATAGCTAGAAAAAACAAAACGTAACGCACGCCGTTGAACTTGCTCCAGATTTGATACGAGATATTTAACATGCGGGTCCCAGACTTCACATGCGTATTCTAATAGAGGCCTTATTAGCATCTTGTATGCTGCGAGTTTTGTTTCCGAGGAAGCGAGTTTAAGAGAGCGCCTAATATATCCTAGTCTTTTATTAGCTTTTCCGATTATGTTGGTAATGTGCGGTGTCCAACTTAGGTTTGAGGTTATTGTAAGACCAAGGTATCTAAACTCTGACACTCGGCTTAATGCTTTTCCGTGCAGCATATACACATATTCTAACGGCTGTCG
This sequence comes from Ixodes persulcatus, assembly GCA_013358835.2. Classification (NCBI taxonomy): domain Eukaryota; kingdom Metazoa; phylum Arthropoda; class Arachnida; order Ixodida; family Ixodidae; genus Ixodes; species Ixodes persulcatus. The sequence goes on along the minus strand of JABSTQ010009795.1, from coordinate 198,015 downwards.
TTTATGAGTGATCGTCATACATACTGTCTTGTCTAAGTTTATCGACATTTGCCACTTAACACACCATTCATTGATCTGAGACAAATATTCATTTAGCATAATTTGATCATTAACGGACTTTACTTCAGTATAAATAACACAATCGTCGGCAAATAATCTGGCTTTTACGGGTGAATCTTCGATAAGGTCATTAACAAAAACCAAGAACAGCAAGGGACCCAGGACAGAACCCTGTGGAACACCCGAGTTCACATCACATTCGTCCGAGCTAACCCCTTCAATACTTACAAACTGTCGACGATTATTTAGAAAGGCCTCAAACCACCGAACAATCTTATTATCTCCCAAGATGGAAATCAATTTTATTAAGAGTTTTCTATGATTAACTTTGTCGAATGCCTTCTTAAAATCTAAAAATATGATGTCCGTTTGTCCCTTACGATCCGATACCTCACAAAAGTGATGAATGGTTTCTACTAGTTGCGTAACCGTTGACAGCCCCTTACGGAAGCCGTGCTGGTACTGGCTGAGAACATGATTCGATAAAAGAAATTGCCGGATATGTTTAGAAACAATATGCTCAAGAACTTTGCACGATGTCGACGTTAGCGCGATGGGCCTGTAATTGCATACTGACTTAGCATCTCCACTTTTCAGTATTGGAATTATCTTACTGGGCTTCCAGTCAGAGGGTACAGTGCTAGTCAAAATCGACTTTTTAAAAATTAAGTGTAGATACATTGCCGTCCATTCTGCGTATCGCTTTAGAAAAGAATTTGGAATTTCGTCCGGCCCCATGGATTTAGAAGTTTTTAAGTCAAGCAACAAAGCCAAAATACCCTCAACTGACAGTTGCAGGTCATCATCAGCCCGTGGAATTTGAGCAGGTGATCTAAACTCTACAGACTGCTTATCGTCTTTTGTGAAGACGCTTGCAAAGAACTCGTTGAATTGAACTGCAATTTCTCGCTTGTCATTTATAATTCCTTGCTCCGTTTTGATCTCGGAAACAGACTTCCTAGCTGGTGCCAAATGCCTCCAAAACTTTTGCGGTGACTCACGGATAAACTTTTGCATTGTCACGTTATAAAACTTGGATTTAGATTCTTTTAGCACAGATTTCAGCTTCATGCTTAAAGCCGAGATATCATCCGATAATGCCGAACTAGGTGTACGACGACACCGTAATCTGCACCGCCCTATTTTCCTTTTAAAGTGAATAGCTTCTCTCGTCACCCAAGGATTATGCATTCGTTTACGTTTTCTTTTCAAGGGTACATACATATTTATACATTTATGAACAAGTGTTTTAAATTTCAACCAGAGGTCATTAACACTTACTGACTCATCACGACTAAGTTCCTCAAACGGTCCATAGTGGTAATCTAGTTCGTCTAGAATAGCCGTGTCATCAGCCATGCCGAAGTCTCTGTAGGACGAAACGGGTCTGGGCGTTTTTCTAAACGGCGTCAAGGTCATGGTCACGCTAACTATCAGGTGATCTGAAAAACCGGGGAAGAGTTCAACATTGTACGGTCGAGATGCAACCCCTTCGCTTAAAAATATGAGATCGAGAACTGACTTACTATTGCCTTGGATGCGTGTATACTCTCGAACAACCTGTTTTAGCCCATGGGAAAAGCATAAATCTAGGATCCCAGTCGCGGTTTCACGTTCCCGCGTTCCAGGCAACATTTCATCCCACATTACACCCGCTATATTGAAATCTCCCGCAATTACAACATTTTTCTGCTGTACGCGCAAGTGACGCAGGAAGTCATCCAATTTATTAACGGCATCCACACCTACTCCTGGAGAACGGTAAACAGCACCAATAATAAATTCTTGGGATCCTAGATACGCCTTACACCACACTGTTTCTAAGTCAGGCGGACTCTGTAGCACCGAGTACTTTATTCTTTTATCAATGAAGATGGCCACACCTCCCCCTCGACTGCTACGGTCATTTCTTATCACGTTATATCCAGGAGGACAAATTTCAGAGTCAAGGATAGTGGGATGCAGCCACGTTTCGGTCATCACTACGACATCGGGTTGTTGCTCAATCAGAATGTGTTCGAAATCAGTGCTCTTGTTGACAATACTGCGGGCATTAACATTCAACAACCGAAACTTATCAATGCGCTCCTGTCATTCCTGTACAGCAGCATGAGCCTCTGTCACACGGCCGGACGCCCGATCACTCACTCTAAAACGCTGACTTGTAACTTCGTCCCAGGCATAGATAACACTGTCTACCTTCAACTTATCAAAAACCAATGCGACTTTTTTTCCGTTCTTCCGGTCTTCAGAGGCGCTGTGCCAAAGTTTCTGCCTTTTCAGTCTGACAGTGCTGGAATAGTCTTCGTTAATGAAAACGTTCGTACCTTTCAACTTTTTAGCATTGTGTAATATTTCCCTCTTTTCGTTAAAATTTCCAAGGTTCAGGATGACAGGCCTAGGCCTATCCTCTGTAGACTTTCCCATTCTATGTATGCGTTAGTTTGTGTGGAGACTGCTATTCGTGAGGCCTTTGTAAATAAGCAGTACTGCCTGTCTGTTTTCTTTGACTTGGAAAAAGCGTACGACACGGCATGGCATCATGGCATCCTGCAAGAGCTGTATAGTTTTGGCATTCGTGGTAGAATGCTAGCATTCGTCAAGAGCTATCTGGGTATGCGTACCTTCCGTGTTAAATTGGGCACTACTTACTCTAGAGAGTTCTACCAGGAAAATGGCGTTCCTCAGGGAGGCGTTTTGAGTGTGACTCTTTTTATAGTTAAAATGAACTCAATAGCTCGGGCCATTCCACCATCTGTACAGTATTCACTCTATGTTGACGACCTTCAGATATCCGTCTCATCCTGCAACCTTGCTTTGTGCGAACGTAGGGTCCAATTAGCAATTAACAATTTGCTCAAGTGGGCAGACCAGAACGGCTTCAGCTTTTTACCTGAAAAAACAGTGTCTGTTTGTTTTTCTCGCCTACGGGGAACTTCAGTGAAGCCCTCGTTGACCATGCGATCCGCTTCAATTCCAACAAAACCTGAACATAAATTCCTAGGGCTTATTTTTGACAGTAAATTGACCTTTCTTTCGCATATCAGATATCTCGAAGTAAAATGCCAAAAAGCACTAAGCATCCTTAAGGTGCTTTCCCACACCTCCTGGGGCTCTGATCGCCTCTGCCTCCTCCGAATTTACGGATCGGTGATTCGCTCGCGCCTCGATTATGGTAGTAGTGTGTATGGATCGGCAAGGCCTTCAGCCTTACGAATGCTGACTCTATTCATCACCAGGGACTGCGGCTGTCTACGGGTGCATTTCGCACGTCGCCTATCCCCAGCCTTTACGTAGAGTCAAATGAATGGTCTCTGGAGAAGCGGAGGTTTGCTTTAGGGTTTATGTATTCGCTTAGAATTCGTTCGGTTCCCTTGCACCCTTCTCGAGAAGCTGTTGAAGAAATGAGATATAAACATACTTTTGACAACAAGCCCACTGTAATACCACCTTTTAGTATGAGAAATGCATCCAAAGCAGATTCAATTGGACTGAGTAGTACAATGCCCGTCACTCCTGTTCCACAAGCAATAGCTCCGTGGGACCACTGCCTCATTTCCTGCGACCTCTCACTAACGAAAATTAAAAAGACAGAAACTCCACCAGAATACATAAAACAGGAATTTTTTGAGCTTCAGAGTAGATATTCTGGACACAACTCGTACTACACGGATGGTACTAAGACAGAATCGTTTGTTGGATGTGCTATGGTCGGCCCCTCTGTTCGCTGTGTAAAACGGATTGCGTGTACAGCCACTATTTTAACAGCAGAGTTATGCGGTCTTCGTCTTGCAATTGATCACATTGTAAAAACAAAGAGCAAGCAGTCAGTCGTGTACACTGATTCACTGAGTTCTCTGCGTTCACCATCATCATTAAAGACTTCGAAAAACCCAATAATCATGGAGTTACAGAATAAAATTATTGATGCTTCAAGAAGGAATATTAAAATAATTTTATGTTGGGTTCCTAGCCATGTTGGTATACCCGGAAATGAAGAAGCAGACCTTGCTGCAAGTTCTGCTGGTGAGCAAGAAGTGGACCTGCATGACATTCCATACAAAGATTATAGCACACTTTTAAAGCATTGTATTAGAAGGAAGTGGCAGCAAGAATGGGATGAAGAAGTTAATAACAAGCTCCATTCTGTAAAACCATTGATCAGTGAGTGGGAGAGTGCTCGACACCGTGAACGTTTCTATGAGGTTGTCTTGTGTCGACTGAGGATAGGTCATACACACCTTACTCATGGCCACCTCCTGCGCAGGGAAGAGGCCCCAGAGTGTGAGAATTGTTTTAGTCTTCTAACAGTTTTACACATTTTACTTGAATGCCCAGCGTATGACCGAGAACGTCGGAATCATTTTTCTCAGTTATATATTGAGCATACGCCTTTACACCTTAGTATTCTACTTGGCAACGACCCACTTGTACCACACAGTTGTGTTTTTAATTTTTTGAGAGCTATTGGTCTTTTACACCGGCTATAATTTTATATTCAACTTCATCTCCATCACTATTTACAAGTCATATACATAGTTCTAATCCATCACAGCTACTAAAGCTCTTTCCTCTCTGAAACCTTCTCTGCAATAGTCAGTATCTGGCGCATCATAGCCTAAGATGCTTTTGCGCCGTAAAACCCTAATCAATCAATCAATCAGCAACTCTGTGTGCGGTGCTCGCTGCGGGAGGGGCTCTGGCCTGACCGAACGGGGACCGGACCCGGGGGCCGCCCACCGCGCTGGCTCAGCTCGCGTCCCGAGTCACGTGCAAAGAAGGGAGGATTTGTGCATGAAGCGATCTGGATTCGGCGACGTTGGCCGTAATGGGAGCATGGGCAAGGCTGCGGCCAGCGATGGAAGAGTGAGGGCCCCAAGTGCCCTTGCTCTTCAGTCCCACCAAGCCGAGAGATAGCAGCACTCGCGTGCATGTGTCGATGACGACTCCCTTCAGAGGGAGGGAAATAGGGAGTGGATTATAATCGATGTGTGCTCTTGTTCCTTTGCAAATGCTACTTGTGCTGAGGTAATTTTACTTTCAGTTCTTTTTTTTTTTTAGTTAGGGTTTTGTGTTTTTGAATAAGTCTGAAAAACTGAAAAGGCACCCGCCGGTCAAATTTTCGTCAATTCGGATTTATCCAATAAACTCCAAATTTCAAAATCAAAAATGTAAAAGAAAAAAAGGACAGTTATCTACAGATAGGTTTGGTATGGGGTCATTCAGTGATATTGAGTAGAGGCCACTACAGGTATGGGGTCATTCAGTGATATTGAGTAGAGGCCACTACAGTTTCCTTTCAAATCTCAGACCGTTGACAAAGGGAAGTATGCTTTTTATTTCCTGAGAAGCTCGTTCAAGACAACGGGCCATTGTACTTTTGCACCACGACAAAAGCCCCTGTTCCAGTTTAAAGTTTGGAACCTACGATTTGATCATCCTAGGGGTGGAAAGGGTTCTTATTTATAAGACTGAAAGCTATGAACTCATACATTTCATTAGAAAGGGATGGGACTGCTGAGATTACTTCAGCACTCCATCCCGCGCAGCAGACGGAGTGGTGGAATGCGATGGGAAGGAAATGTGTTCCAAGTCCAGGAGTTAATTGATTTTATAGTATGTACATTGATGGAAACATTTTTTAAAGTTTAGTAAGTTTCGTTAAGTTTAATTTAGGACAGTTAGTCTTATTAGTGGCAAGGGCGCCAACGCCTAAGCCAACTGGAGAAATATTTGATATGAGCGAGTTCTAATGAACTTAGTGCAGTTTCATGTCCAGGTATTTTCCTTTGAATTTTAAATTGGGAACACAGCAATAGTAAACTCAAAGCTTCCAAAAATTGGAAGTGCAGAAAAAATGAACTCCAAAAAATTTAAAATGTGGGGCAAAAAATGAACTCTGAAAAACACCCTAAAAAACATTTAACGAAAAATAAACTCGGAAAATAGTGAATCCTTTTTTTTTACAGTGTATTTGGAGCAAATTTTTACTTTGGAGTGGCTTCCAAAGGGAAAAACCTGGAAAATTCTAAGATTAAGCTGCCTGGCAATGTCAGAAAATTGGGGCAAAGCACCAAAAGTCCTTAAGATTTGCGAAGCAATAATATTTTGCACGCTCTCTTCGACCTGCATGCTCGGAAGATTTAGTCTGTGAACTTTTTCGTACACCATCAGTCATTTTGTTGCTTACGATTTGGGAACCGTACAAATATAAATGGGAGGTTAATGCCCCATTCTTGCCAAGAACGAATTTGCCATTTCCAAATGATACAGCTAGACCACCACAACGGCAACTGACCTACGTCGATGCAAGTCACACATAGTAGCGTAGCTAGAGTCACTAAACATTCTTGGAGTACAGGCGTAGCGGAACATTCGACCAAAGAATAATTTGGGGAAAGCGTACCTAAAGAAAGATGCGTGTGCATGGGAAACAAATTAGGTAAGCAACAAAACCCCACAACTGCAGGAGTCACATTTTCCGTGGATTGTTTATCTGTGAATGCTAGTTCGCGAATGCGGGCACTCGGTTGAGTGTAGAAAGTCGCGCCACGTTCGGTTCACCCCTGCCTTCCTCTCGTCCGATCTTTTTTGGCGAACGGCTCCAAACGAACGACGAGCCGTCTAAACGTGGGGCCACAACACCCTCGACCGGTCTCCGCAGATGCAAACCATCTTCTACCACAACTTCTTTGGGGAGGTGGCGCTGAAGGGGCGGGTGCGGCGGCGGGAGGTGCATCGGTCCCTGACGCTGCACCCGGTCAAGGACCCCCGGGAGATGTACAAGATCCACGCCTACTTCGGGGGCTTCCGGGCCCAGGAGCTGCGCCAGCGCTCCCTGCAGCTGCTTAGGGAGATGCGCTGGGCCGCCCAGGCCTACGGGGGATGCGCCACGCCCACACAGGTAACCAGTTTTGCCAATTCGAGTGGTTCTCCCGCTAAAATAATGAATTTTTACCGCGGGGTTTTTACGTTTGAGTTGGCAACACTGCAGGTGGGCGATGTAGCCAACGCCCCCTGGGCAACGAAGCCGTGGCACTTTCTACGTCGCCCACCCCGTGCAGGGCACAGATAGGATGCGAGCGCCGCGTTGCCGTCCGACAGTTTGGTCGGCGAAGACGCGAGTTTTAGCCAAACGCTGGTACAGCACCCGCACCCAATCCGTGCCCCGGCCTCCACAGAGGGCGGCGTAGAGACGTCGCAATCTCCTCGTCTAGGAGGGCTCAGTCGTCGCAAGGGGGAGAGAGGGTCTTCCAACCTTCTTGGAGTTGGAGCGGCGGCTCTAGCCTCGGGCGGGTTGTCTTGCCTCTGTGACAGGAAATGTTACAAATGTGGCGAGGTGTCGGAGGCCCTTAGATGTGACGGCCCCATTCAAAGTTTTCGTTGCCAAAAATCGAAACGTATCGGTTTCCTCCAAAAGTCTCGAGTCCAAACGGAGGTAGTCTCCTCCAACGGAAAGCAGAGTGGGAGAATGTCCGCTGGGGCTCTCCGACGGTAGAAGCATCATTTGGAGCCTGCATAGACTTGGTCCCTAGGCTCGCCTGCTGCCGCCACCGAACGGTGTACCCCTTTATCCCTGTACACTCTACGGCCTTTCCCGTTTGTAACCGGCGCCGGGATACCCGAAATTGCAGCGAGACAAACTTGTACCGTCGTATTTTTGCCTGTCCGGGTTCTCTGTAATGCGGGCCCTGATGACGAGCGTCTCTTCCGACTCCAGGTCCAGTCGCCCTGGTGCTCTGGGATTGCCAACGGTTCCTCTTCCCTCTCCGAGATGCCCTCGCTCACCAAGTACTTTCCGGGAGAGATCCAGGATTTGCTCACCTGGGACTTCTTCTCGAAGAGCCTCTACTCCGACCAGGTGGGGGCTTTCGTAGTGTGACAACGAGGCTTCGGCTGTCGGACGAGGGTCTGAACAACGCTCGGTACGGTAACAGTTACTGCTTTTTCGAGTCAAGACTGACAAGGACGTACCATTAACCTGCCAATTCCCTTATGATTATTCGCGCAATATCACCGACAAGCCGTCACAATCGCGCCTTCAAATGACGCCGCGTGAGGTGCCAAGAAGCTCTCGTCGGATGGTGGGGGGAAAGTATGCAGCACAGTGATTGCACAGAAATGTGATTCTGTATTTGTTTTTGCCTCAAATACCACTCCCAAAAGGTTTGCATGGAAGAGAAAACCGTCAAAAAGTAGTGGAGTGGTTTGATCATAATCTAAACCCTGAGACGAGGAGAAAAAACTTTCAGCCTTTCCACTCTGGTGAAGAAGGAAGAGCAGCCGAGCTTTAGCTTCCGTTCTCGGCCGTGGCTTTCCAGGCGAGCGATCTGCTCTTCTTTCGCAAGAGAATCTGAACCGCTCGACGCAGTGGCCTCCAAAGAAATGTTGCCGCGATCTATAAGCGACGGCGGCAAGCAGACAACGGGCAAAAGAACACTCTGGACAGACCGCCATCTATGAGCGACGGCTGCAACCAGAGTGTTGTGTTTGCGACGGGCGTCGACATTTGTTTGGTACCGGACACGATCCTGGGGAAACTAGCCCTTAACAGCTCCGCTGTCATAAAATAACAAACAAGACAACACAAGATTCTGAGATTTTGTGTCTACTTATCTGTTATTTTATTTCTCCTGGCCTCAGTGTTCAGACTATGACGTTTCCTAACCATCTCACCTGCATACTTTCACTCCTTGAGTGGTTAGCGATGGATTTTACGGTAATTGTATTCCAATACCTTCACTGGTGGTGCAAGCGAGCTAGAGATGATGGTTACATGAAATCCAGAAATAATGATGCTGCCATTTCCAAGATATGCAGTCAGGAAAGCTTCGTTATTCCAGTGAGACTTTTTAGAGCGCAGCTCTTAGACGCCCGTTTCCAGCTTGAGCAGCGTCGCCGTTGCTGTCGGCGTAACCGCGCGGTGCATTATGGGACGTGTGGCGTCGCTGATGACGTCATCACGATGACGATCACGCCATCGTCACGTGACCCTTGTGAGGTCACGTGACCCTTGTGAGGCGACGGCGACACCGCTCGGAGTAGCAGACAGGGGTGAGGAGGAGGGACGAGGGGTATACCCTCCGCTCAGTGCCCTTCCCTCCTCCTCCTCAAGAGCTGCGCTCTACATGCAGGGGAAACAACGTTCAGTGGCGACTTTATGTCAATGATATTAACTCCGATCGGTAGTGCCGAGCTCTGCCTGAAGTAAACGCCGAAAGCGAGAAATCTTTATCGATCACCTAGGGATAGTTCTGCCCCTGTTAGTTCCGGAGTACTGTGAATTGGCTACCTTCAACTTCACGACGGTTACCATTCTCTACGAAATGTTTTCTATGATTGCAAGTTTTTTCTGGCACACCTAGAGGAATCGAGGAACAGATTGCACTGGGCACTGCATTTGCGTTGGATGAAGGAGGCGAGGGGAGCTCCAGGGAAGGGGTCCGACGCAGCCAATGCCTGCAGGTGACCAATCCCCGCCGTCGGATGGAGACCTTCCACGAGGTGAGCATCAACAACGTCATCAGCGACCTGATGGAGCTGACCAACCGCTACTCCAAGCAGCGCGGGAGGGTCATAGAGTTCAAGGACGTTCTGTACGGCTACCACCGACTAGACCCGTTGCACGGCGCGGACTACGTGCTGGACCTGCTCCTCACCTACCGCAAGTACCGGGGCCGCAAGATGACCCTCCCTGTGCGGCGCCACGCCTACATCCAGCAGCCCTTCTCCCAGCTCCGCATCCGCGAGGTAGCCCCGCAAAGGACGCGCCGCCCGGTCGTCCGCTTCGTCCTCCCGCTCTGCGGCAGACGGGCCACCTTCGAGCGGTTTCTTCGCACGTTCCGCACCGTCTGCCTGGAAGGGGACGACGCCTGCACGCTGCTCGTCGTGCAGTTCCGCCACCAGACAGAAGCGGACGACCTGGAAGGCACTCTCGTCGCGGAGGAGGTCCTGGGCGTCGACTACGACCGCGGAAGGGTTGAGTTCGTCCCCGGAGGCGGAGAGTTCTCGAGGGCGGGAGCCCTCGAGCTGGGGGCCTCGCGATTTGGCGCGGAAGAGCTCCTCTTTTTTGTCGACGTAGACATGGTCTTCGACGCCGGGGTGCTGCGGCGCATCCGCAGTCACGTCGCCTGCGGCCGCAGTGCCTACTTCCCCGTCATCTTCAGCCAGTACGACCCCGCGTACGCTGGAGGCGTGACGGAGCATCGCGCCGTGACAGAACCGCGTGTTGCGCCGGGAGAGGGCTACTGGCGGCAGTTCGGGATTCGGGATTGCGGCCATCTGTAGATCCGACCTGGCGGCAGTCGGGGGGCTTGACGTAACGATCCGCGGTTGGGGCAAGGAGGACGTGGACCTGTACGACCGCGTGGTCGCCTCCAACCTCACGGTGGTCCGTGCACCCGACCCGGGCCTCGTCCACAGTCTTTCACCCCTGTAGAGTGCAGCCCAAGTCTTCCGCGTACGCAGTACGAGATGTGCCTGGGCAGCAAGTGGAACAGCGTTGGCTCGGAGCAGACGCTTGCCGCGCTCATCGCGGAGAATCATCTCGATCTCCTCGCGCGAAACTTCAGGCGCTGATGGGCCGCTCTACGGCGTCCCACATCAGCTACCGCCTTTCGCCCGAACGTGCCTTATTTGCAGTCTTAGGTAAGTTACTTTTGAAAGGTTACAACAACGAAAAAGTAATTTGAGGCAGCAGCTACCATAAAATACCAAACGTCCGCCCATCCTACGATAAGCAACCACCCCTCAATTTTGTAACTTTGGAAAGATACAAAAAGGACATAGCTTTACATATTGTTGACCTAAGGAGTGCCACATTTTGAGTAGGCACTTTCTCGGGATTTTATGGTACTTTTAAAAGTACCATAAAACTTTACAAATTTAAATATGTGAAAAATGCCCCCCCCCCCCCCCCCCCCTTCCCCCCGAGTTTATTAGAGAAGCTGCAAGTAAAGTTGGTGCCAGTTGCCACAAGGCAAACATGACAATCCAAAAGTCAGAAAACATAATTTGGAAAGTGCACAAAATGGCTAGGTTGTACTTGCTCAGTGATATCTTAATGCTGAAGAAACTGTTAAAAGTAATGACAAATGTAACTTTGTTACTCTCGTCGTTGCTTGGGAAGAGGTAATAGAACTGCAGTAACAAGTCACATTTCAAAGAGGTAGAGTTACAAAACAAAGTAACCAAGGTAGGGTAACGCTTTGCTACCAATGACTACTTATTCAAGATGCTTTCCAGGTACTATTGCCAGTTTTCTTTTTTGCCTGAAATGGTTTGTCTTTGCTGGTAATACCGTGGGTTAATTTGGCTTCGAGCAACTGGTACTGTTTGTTCCGAAGCGACTGTGAACCAATGCTTTGAGAACGCTCTGTCTCTCTCAATACCGCTGATTTAGGTAGTTGTATGACCCTGTTTGGAGACCAACATTGGTGCCTTAACTGCATCCATGCATTAATTGTTCAAATTGATTGGTACCATTATGCTATTTTTAATAAGGCCATTGCTGTATTACCAGCTGCCAGTTCACTGTTACCAGTTTGGTAACGGAGAACTCTTGGACGAATGCTGGAATATCATATTAGTATGATGCTGGTCAAAGCTCAGTATTACTCATTGCTTTACTGACACAGGGCTCACACCGACTGTTTAAGGTTTGGGAGAACCGTCTTCGCAGTAGTGACGGCAGTGCACTGCAAGTCACTTAAGGGGGGACACTACCTTGAATTGCACCTTTTTTTCCAAAAAAGGCATATTCAGAACTGCAGATTTTGGCATGTATGGATAACAAGGAACACTCTCACAAAGTCTTGTCAATGTGCACTGACAAACAATCTCAAAAATAATTATTCTTTATATGTTGGTGAGGTGTGCTGCACTGCGTAGCACTCTTCAAGAACAAGTGAAAATAGCTGAAAGCAATGTCAGTATGTCAGAAGAAGCTTGAGGAAGACATCACCTACACTGCTAGAAAGAACTTCTGACATTTAAGATGCAAAAATACATTTTTAAAACGTCATCTTGAAATTTCAAGTGCATTTATCTCAGCTTCACTTTTCGGCAGCAAATCCCACTTAATAAAACTATCGTTTCAGTATGACACTACCGAGAGACTTAATATTTGCGGATTATATGCCGAAATTTTATCGATCCGGTTACTATGAACTTAGATTTTGCATTTTCATGTTTCTTTATTATGAATAATTGTAATTTGCAAAACTTGGCAAATGTAAAAAAAAAAAACAAAAACATTATATTCATTTTTTTTTTACCTGAAAAATGCCTATTTTCTGAAATTTCTTTTCATAGTAACCGGCAACAAGTATTCCAGTATGCATTCCACCAGAAAAATATGTGGTGATCAACACGATTTCTCAACAATAGATTCATTGAGCAGATTCCATGCAAAGCTATGCTTTACTTCGTTTGGGGGGGGGTGTAGAACCTCATAAAATTGGTTCACAGGGCTGAAACTTTGCATGCCCTCCTTCTATATAACTACAAACACAACTTGCAAATGTCACGCCGATTGAGTGAGCAGTTCAAAAGTAGACATGCTCAGGTAGTGTCCCCCTTAAGGGTGAACTATGAGGTTGGATGTGTGCCCATATCAGTAGTGCCATGCTTAGCTCACTTGAAACGAACGTGCAGTTTTAATGGTGCGTTGATGCTGCTCCACTGCCTTTACTACTGCTGCTCTACATTTTTGTGAATCCATCACTCTGTGCTGTCCTATTGGTGCCGGTACTGGCGTCGGTTCTGGTACTTTTTCTACGAGCCAAGTGGACTCCCTCGGCATCCTGTATGTTTCCCACAGCAGGCTTTGCTGCTCTCTCGGTGCTTCTCCATACCTCTCTGTGCCAGAGTGTAAGAATATGCTAGTCATTTACTTTAGCCATGCCTTTTTACACGTTTCCTATTATACATTTCACACTTTTATCAATTTTCGATAGCCTTTACGCATAAATTTACAGCATTACTATTTTTCAGATTAGCAGCGGGTTTTCATCCGCTGCAATTTTGACAGCACAAGGTCACAGAATGCCTTTTTTGTACGGTTCTGTTGCTGTTCTTTCCTGTGTTTTGTGTGTTGAGTGTTTTGGCCTTTTGAGCTCAGTTGAAGACCAGTGTGTTACTGTTTACTGCGAATGTCTCGATTATCTACACACTCTTGCGCCGTCTTCTGAGCTGGATCTCTCCAGCTTTCCTTGTAGCCATAGGTACTCGGATTCAAGCGCAGTAATTTAAATTTTATTGTCTTCCAACCTGCCTTCTGTTCAGAGAGATCTTTTTCCTGATATGCATTTAAGGGATGATAATTTTACCTTTGTTGACATGTTGCAGTTCGACTGCTTGGTGAATAGTAAATGAACAATGTATGTGAAGTATGAGAATGCGGGTGACTTGCTGAAGCATCCTTGCAATAACTTGGGGATAAGAACAGAAAACAAAATGAGCTACAAACATGCGCATTTATAAGATCTTGCATTTGCATCATCACGGGAGCTAATGACCCTCAAAGTGGCTCAGAAAGCTTTGTGACATCAGAGACACATGCAAAGGAAGTAACATTTTTTTTAAACAGCTTAGATGGAAAAATGATATCATAAAACGATTTTACAACGAAGAAAAAAATTTAGAGCTATATTTACGGCGCTATACGAATTTGTAGTTGGCGCCCGCGGGCGCCGCGAAAAGTGGCCCTTATTTATCACGTGACGGGCCCATATTTGTCACGTGGTACTTGAGCTCTTTCGGAAGCTTCCTATGGCTTCTAAAAGTAACTTATTCATTGTAAGCAGTGATAGAGTGCAGGCGAGCTGGTAATTAATCGACATCTTGGAAACCCTGAGATGGGGAACGATAAAAAAACGGACGAACACAACAAAATCTCAGATTTTGTTGTGTTCGTCCGTTTTTTTATCGTTCCCCATCTCAGGGTTTCCAAGATGTTAACTTATTCATCTTTGTATGAAGTATAACAAAAAAAACAAAGATTAATAAGTAACTTTTAGAGCCCAAAGGAAACTCCTGAAAAAGCGCAAGCAGACGTGATAGTCCTGTACGCCGGTCAGATGACGGCGGCGGCGCCCCGAACCAGGCGGACTTGTGCTACAGTGTACTTGTGCGGCGGCGGCAATGGCGGCGTGGAAAAACGCGTTGAAGCGGCGTTCGCACAACGCTCAGCGTGCGGCGGCGGCGTCACTTTGCGGTGGCGGCGACGCAGCGCGGCGGCGCGTAGGCCTACCACGTGACCAGCGGCGGCTCCCGCGGGCGCCAACTACAAATTCGTTTTGCGCTGTAAATACAGCTCTAAATTTTTTTTTCTTCGTTGTAAATTCGTTTTATAATATTCTTTTTCCATCTAGCCTGTTTAAAAAGAAAAGAAAAAATTTTTTTTCCTTTGCATGTGCACTTTAAGACACGACAAGGAGAGCATAAATGGCCATCCGACAAAGTTGAGATGTTTTGAACATCCTTCGAAAAATGTGTCATGTTGTATTTTGAATCTCGATTTAATAACAAACTTGCTTCGCTCTCTGCACTTGGCCCCCGCTCGTGAAAATAAACTTATTTCGCAAAGAGGGCACAATGTGGATGTGAGGTCAGTTGTCCATTCGTTAGCTGTAATGTTGTGCTGGTGTACCTTGTTCTTTGTTACCATTCGCAGGCTCGACATTTACACCACATTCACTCTGCTTTGTCCTCATATTTGAGCAAAATAGTTTTGAAGCATAATTTAATTACAATGACTGCTTCAAAAGTAGGTAATTACAATGGACCTTTATCACATAAAGACGACGCCAAGTGGCTAAAACTCCAGCTACGGTAGGTGGATGGAATGGGAGCTGCGATACCTTTCCTGCCTTTTCTGCGGCTGATCCGAGCCGCGGCAGAGGCAGGAGAGGTAGTGCAACCGTTCTTCCGGACGCCAGCTGAAGTTAGAGCTTTCGCCGCTGCGAGAGGAACGCTTGTGCATCTGCAGTACCCTTCTTGAAAAAGGTCCATTGGGATTACCAGTGCACACGAAGTAGTTTATTATGAATATCTGTTAACTTTTATAAAATTGCCATTACTTCACTGTGAGATATAGCTGACTTTGTTGACATTGATTTGGCAGTGCTTTTTCAAACGTTTTTGTTATGTCCCCCGCAGTTAGCATTACGTTCAGGAGATTCTCGCATGAAAATACGTGGGCACTCCGTCGACCAAGGCAGCAGGATCCTGCTGCAGTGACCTAGATTAGGCTCTCCCCAAATCTTGTTCCTATTGTGGCTTATCTTTTGTCCCCAAGTTTGTTCTAAGGTGCTTCCTCTCACTCCTTTCTAATCTGCACATTATATCATCCTCGGAATCCTCGAATCCCTTCCAGTTGGCGCCAGTTTTTTCTAAAATGGCAGATTGTTTCACAAAGTTTATTAATCGCACGACAGGCCTCCAACTAAGCCCACTTTTTGAAGCATGAAATGCTTTTTAAAGGGCAACTCTAGTCAATTCCAAGGAATTCGAGTTCGAGGTAATTATATATCCCTAGTTAATAATAAATGGTTCTACGCAACAAGGTGTTGAACCGGGCGAGTTGGTAAAAGTGTTTTTTGAAGCTGTTACACCCACCATGTCGAAGTTCTACGTAATTTCTTCTCAACAAAAGTGTAATATTTTGTGCGCAGTCTTCATTTAAAAGGGCAGTGCAACGATTTTGATGTTGAAAGAATTTGAAATTTGTATTTTTCATATTGTTTATCTAGACACAAGTGACAAAGAATGCGTCACCTTGCCCCGAAAAACTGCTATTCTACTGCGGAATCGCCACCTACATACTTTTACTGTGTCGTCACCTACATACTTTTACCATGTGGCAAAACGTTGCCACGTGCTACGTTCTTAGATCGTAATGTTGACCATATGGTACAAATCATGAGGTCACGTATGGCAGCCGAGCGCAGCTCGGTGCAGGGGCGAAAGTATCGTCTGCTACGATTGGCAGTCTGCTACACCAAACAACGCCTGCACTACCGCGGCAGCAGCTTGTGTTTTAGCGGAAAAAAGGTTAAGTTTCCCAAAGGGCTTGTTTTGAAAACATTTGTAGGAAGTAGAAGTTCAGTAACTACGCTTAAATATTGTAGAGAGTAGAGACCAAAGAAGAGAACTAGAGTATGAGGAAAAAAGAAGAAAAAGAAGAAAACACCGAAAAAAATTCGGCAGATTTTTAAAAAGCCACTGAAAAGAAAATTTAAAAAGTCGGGTTGGGACACGCAAAAAAAAAATTGTTTTGGAGCAATATTTACGGCGCGAGATATCAAATTTTGAGCGCAAAGTCCATGACGTCACGGAATGGTCATAGCCTGGCAGATGGTCACGTGACGCGGCCGCCGAAAGTGAGAAGGTAGCGAGCGGCAGACAAGAGTCATGTTAACGGGCGCCCCGCTGCGGCGAGACGCCGAAACACGTGTCCCGAGCGATGAAATGTCCGCTCCTGCGTCTCGCGTTCCTCGGGCTACTGCTTCTTTTCTCGTCGGGTTTGAAAACCATGTTTTGGGTCCTCGCCGCTGCAAAAGCTGTGCGCTGAATACCAGACTCCCCGAGAAATTGTCTGTGCTATCAGATCCTCGTGCTCCAAATCTGCGACCGGGCACTCTATGGCTCCGTCATCGAGCTGCCAGGCTTTGTCATAACACACGTTGCACCTCAACGAGATGGTCATGCGGGCCAGTTGGTACATGATCTCTTTTGACAAAATGCGCTGCAAGGCAGGGTCAGAGTAAGGGAGACAACACGAAGCGCTACTTTCAACTACATGTTTATTGAAGCAACACACACTATTAGCGGCGAGATGTTTCGGCGGCGCCCTCGTATGGTTACCTTTCGTGACGTCATCACCTTGCGAACAACAAGTTCGACGGTGTTTGTAATTAGCATGGCGGAAGCTTGAAATCATAGCGTTCTTGAACCAACACTGTCAACACCGTCAAAATTAAAGTCCTCACGTTCCTCTTATTTCTGTCCATGAGAACTCCTTTGCTGACGTCATAGTCAGCACTCGGCCAATCGTGGAAGGCCGACCACCGCGACGCTTTTGATCGCGCACGTCGCCAATTCACCCAATCGGGCTTCTCAAGCAGGAATTCAAATTCCTTGTCTGTTAGATGGACTGTCGGGGCACATATGCATCTGTCATCCCCCTGCAATCTAATGTTGAATGACTCGTACAGCTCTCTCGAGATTTTGCTTCTTAGCCTTCCCAGAATTTTTGTTTTTTCCAATTCCGGGGCGGAAGGGCATCCATCGCAGTTAATAGCTAAATTGTCCGAGGGGGAATTTCTTACTGATAGCGCGTGCTCTCTTGCCGTTTCATTAACGCATCTGTCCGTTTGTTCCACGTACCCTTTTCCGTATAGGAACCGTGCACATCTAATTCAGGCCCCGACCAGGGCGCCCCTAGCGGCAAACGGGTCCGTTTCATCGGGGAACTTCCTTGGAACTTCTGCCAGTCGCTGCGTTGGTTGTGCGTTGTAGCGGGTTAGCGCTGTAATTTCCAAGGTAGCTATTCCGCACTAAGAAAGCCACAACAATTGATGCGGCAAACAATAGGCGACCGCCGCGACGCGGCCGGCATAGAAAAGGTGCGGATCTAATTCAAGCCCCGACCAGGGCGCCCCTAGCGGCAAACGGGTCCGTTGCATCGGGGAACTTCTGCCAGTCGCTGCGTTGGTTGTGGGTTGTAGCGGGTTAGCGCAGTAATTTCCAAGGTAGCTATTCCGCTCTAAGAAAGCCACACCATAGGCGACCGCCGCAACGCGGCCGGCATGCTCGCTTCCCATCTACGAATTTCCTAGAGTGTTTCTGCAAACGTCGCTTCCGTCTTTTTTGTTGTTAATTTTTTGGCATATGCTGGACAGCTTTTCCGGGGTCGAAAACACAACCGGCAAATCAAAGTGCCGCCACTTTTTTTAGGTTGTGTGAGACCTTGTGGATATAGGGTATAACAGCAGGTCTCACTCTCCTCCTGGGCTCCTGTTCTTCCTCTTCTTTCTTTTTCATCTTGGAAACAAGTGTTTCAGCCACCTCTCGAAGAAAACGATCAGGGTAACTCGACGATTTTAGGATTTCTACCCGGTTGCAAAAACTACTTTTCACGGTGTGCTGGCACGATTTGGCAAAAGATTACTTCAAAAGGGGAGGAAGCGATCCCTCTTTTAACCAGCTTAGAGTGTGCTGAATTAAAGGGCGAGACCGTTTTCTTTGAGCGTGGTTGGTCTGTACTCCCAGCGCACGTGGCACTCTTCTTGAAAGTCTAAATTTAAATCTAGGAATCGCAGCTTTCCTGACGTTGTTTCGTGAGTAAACGTAAGTTAACGCGAATTCAAACGGAAAATTTCCAGCACTCTTTGAATGAGCTTGTCATCCAACACAGTGGGCTGCGGTACTAGCACCTAAAAACTTCCCGGCCAAATCGCGCGCAAAAAAAAAAAAAAAAAAAGTCGCGCAGTACGGGGGTGGCTTGTGACCCAATGCAGATCCCATGCTTTTGAATATAGAAGTCACTTTCAAAAGACAAAGGTAGAATCTAGGAAGCATGTGAGCAGTTCGATAAATGACTCCACACTAAGAAATTAAAAACAGCGCGAAAAGACGAGGACCAGACAAAGAAGTGACACGGACGTAGCGCTGCACTTTAGCACTCCACACTAAGCCCGCTGGAGTTCCTAAACGCGATCTCGTCGTTACCCTCTGTGCACTCCCTAACCGCAGGGAATTATTCGTCATGCCGTATGGAATAAAACACGTCCTCTATACATCGATGGAGAACCCTCCCTGGTAGAAAACATCTCTTGCGGACAAGTGCTGGATGGCCGCCTCCGAATCACGAATAAAAAACGGATCTTTTAAACACCCGCAAGCTGCTTGCGCAGGAACCAACCGACTTCACGTTGCCATGAGTCCCTTTCCGACGCTATCACCCTAAAAGGAATATTTGCTTTATGAGTTTTAGCAGAGAAAAACTCTTCCAGGCTAAGCTTCTTGGAAGCCTGAACCTTCTTCGCCAGTCTGTTCAATTCAAGTCTTTCACAAAGTTCCTTGGCCGCTGTCTTGATCTTGTTAAGCGACACCCTTTCCACTTGCCTGAAGTTCTTTAGTATAGCCGCCCGCGACTTCTCCCTGAAGAGGCCCTCGGGAAGCACGACGAGGCCGCCCTCCTTATCGGCAGTCAGAAGCTTGAGTTTGTTCTCTTGGAGGTATGAAACCACTGGTCCCGTCCTTGGTACCTTGTTTTGCCCGCCCGATTTGCACCTCAGGACGTCGACGGCTTCGACAGTGGCGTAGGCAAGAGGGGGGGGGGGGGGGGGTTGAACGCCCCCCCCCCCCCCCCCCCCCCCGAAATGCCGAAACTACCCCCGCTACCCTGCTCACGCAGTCGGTGCTCAAATATTTAAAATAGTCCATATTTCTTCATTCATGATTATTTGATGGGATGCTTGTGGGGTGAAGGATGGCAATTTCGAGGCAACGTATAACAAACTATCCTCACTGAAATACATAGTTAAATCAAACTAAAGTGGACATAATAAAGCACACACATGGTGATAATATAAAACAATGTTAGTGATGTAAGGAATATTAAATGAATTGTAAAAACAATTGCACTGAAAGCAACGGGTGGCGCTGCGCTCACGCACACCTTGTGTACTGATCAAAATTACGTGCTTTCGACCAGAAATTATCGCGAATAAAAAAGTAACTGACTTGTTATTTCAGAAAGCAATTTACAGGCTCTCTTGATAATTTCATTTATGCCAAGCGCCCACATATTAAGATGCAGCCGCGTGCGTTCACGGCAAAGAATATCCAGGATGTCCATCGCTTGAACTTCAATGTCGCGGTGAACATTCAAAAGCACTAGAACGAGCAGCCGTTCACTCGAGGTGGACGCTCTCGGGCATATTTTCAACCGTCGTAGTGAAGAGAACGAGCGCTCAGCTTCCGCCGTTGTTACGCGCAGAGTCGCTAGGATCTTGAGGAGATATGGGCATTTGGGAATAGGGCCTCCGGACAGAGGGCGACCGCCTGTAGCGCAGACGTGAATGGCGTTTCATGTTTCTCTTTCTTTCATCGGAGGCCTAAAATTTCCCTATTTTTGGCAAAGTTTTCCTCACGTCGTGAAATTTCCCTCCGATGGTCGCTCACAGATGCGATGAAGTCCGTCTTGCTTTCTGCTTTGCATGTCGAGGTAGCATCCGATGCAATTCGGATGAGTCAAGGGAAGAGTCAATCGTGTATGCATGCGCACTGGGCGCTTTTGTCACTGACTCTCATCTACCGACTAAATCGCGTTTTTCGCCGTCAATATTGCTCTAAAAAATATAGTTTTCGCGTGAAATTAATTTCTCGACACGCAAATTCCACCCAAACTGCTTTGACTTTTTTTTTTTTTTTTTTTTTGTTAAGCTGTGGGAATGCGAAAGTGAAATGTTTTCGATCCCGGACAGAACGCTGTAACGTTCTGTTCGGGGAGGTGTTGTTGCAGTAGAGTGCAATTAACGGGTCCGTGGCGTCAGACATTCCAACGATGCTCGGCCCCCCAACTACCAGTTGGTAGGGGGGAATCGTTTTATTCGTTTTAAAATTGCTTTGCTTGCGTTTACGGACGAAAGACTGGTGTTTGTGCGCTGCTGTCATAAAAGAGACCACGTCTACACAAAGAAATAGGCGCTAAGCTGTTGCTATGGTGACCCTTACGATGAGCCAATGGGAAGGCGCTGTGCTGGACAACTCAGAGTAACGCAGTCGACGCAACCGTATTAACAAGCCTTAAAGGGGCCATGAAACGAATTTTGGGCTGGGATAAATGATTTTAAATTGGGACTTTACTAATCGCATATCGTTTAGTTGGCCAAAAGAAAGAGGGTAGATAGTCAACAGCCGCTTTTCGCTACGAACATTTGAAGATATAGCGGACTATTTTGTACCTTCTTTCTTTCGAAAGCTCTCCGCCTTTTCACTATGATACATCCACGGTTCCCAAAGCGCGTCAGCGGTGCCAAACTGACGTCAGCCGAGCCCAGCTCACGCATTGGACACGAGAACTGTGTCACTCGGACGTATGCGCTCGTCAGCAATAAATCTGTCGACGAATACTTGCATTCGCGTTCGTGGCCAATGAGTGCCCTGACGGAACTTATCGTCACTGGGGAATGACAAGTTCTATGGTGTGCATAAACAGCACGGTGGAAGCTAGGAGTCATCGCACCGGTGCCGAAGAATGTCACGGCGACGTGATTTCACAATTCGCATTTGAGTTGAGGATTAAAGCGAAGGAGGAAGAATTAGGAAAATCGTTTCATGACCCCTTTAACCCTGGTTCAGACAGTTGCGTTTGACTGCGTTCGACTGCGTTGCGGCTGCGAAAAACATCCCTGTTGCTTATATCGCGTGCCAAGACGATTCCTTGAATTGGATTCCACGCTTCATACGAAGCACAGATGTGCCGGTGACTCGCCTTCGGTTCTCGACGCAACGCAGTCAAACGCAAGTGTCTGAACCGGCCTTTAAGGCCGGTTCAGACACTTGCGGATGTCCTGGTGTCTCGCTGCCGCAACGCAGTCAAACGCAACTGTGTGAACCGGGCTTAGGCCGGCTGTATATAAATGGACACACACCAATTTAGTCTCATGCACGGCGTGAACCACTATATACTCGTTGCAGACCGACATCACGCTGTCTGAACACTCACGTCTAATATCCAATTGGTTCATCAAATGAAAAAGCATGTGTCAATGCTCAGTGCATCGATTTTGTGATCCCTCCCCAAATCAAGTAGGCAATCTTGCGCATTTTGTTTGAAAGCCGCGATACGGATTGGCGCCATTTCTGCGGCCTCCCGCGGGCGTGCGCTTGTGCTGGTAATGATATATACACCTGCCTTCTTCGTGTCCATGCGGGTGGCCTTGGTCTAATGGCCACGCGAGGTTATGGCTAAATTGACACTAATTGCCTACGGACTATAGAGGACTGGTGACAAGACGCATTTTCCTCGCCGACTTCCGTCGGACTGTGCAATTTCCTGACCCAGTTATCGGGTGTGGGAGAGAAAGTGTGCGGCATTTGCCCCTTCAGGAACAACTTTCTCTTATCCAGCAGCATATCTCTAGTTCATCGATTATTTTGTTCATTTAGAAAGGGAAATGCGCGTGGAACCTGTTTTACCCCGGTGGAAAGCAACCCCAAGCATCTCCAACTGAGGTGAATCTGCAATCATGTTTGAACAGGAAACGCCAAATTCGAAATTCCATTGTCCAGCATCTTGTGGCGTGCTCTACTCATATCAGTCGTTAAAACGGAACCGATAAAGAGATTTATACCCTCTGCTATGCACTGGAACATCTTCATATAATGTAAATGTGCCTGTATATGTTCACAAGTACACCACTTTCGGGGTATATTCATGCCCTTTATTCAACTTCAAATCAAGCTGATTCGGGTGTAATTAATGGCGAATTCAGGTGGTCATTTCCCGGCAAGATATTTTGCCCATATCTTCCTGGAGGGCGTTCGCGTGGTCAAAGCCTGGTGAATGCAGGCCGTTCGGGTAGCGCTTTTTAGGCGTGAGCCGGCAATTTGCTGGCGTAATGTTTTTTGCCCGAGCTCCAAGATGCCGGGCAGCTTGTCTGCTATAGACTCTATCCGGTATCGTCAGATCCGAATCGGGAAAGGAAACCAAACGAAACAATGCTCGCCGGAAGCAGCAAATATATCGGGTTCCAGTCGCAAACGAAGCCGTCGAAACAGACACCCGTTTGTGCCCCCAGGAAAGATAGCAAAAACAACGAAGACAAAGATAATTCATGTTTTAAAGAAAGCCAAAAATTTTGGAAGAATTCGTCCAGCTTGCGCAAGGTCAGTTTGCTCTGGCACGGGGCGTGGTATTACACCACTCTAAATATATATACAGGGTGTTTTTTTTTTTTTAAGCTTAACATAATTAAAAAAAAAAAAACAAAAAAAAAAAACATGAGAGCTTGATTAATGCGGTCTGTGCAGGTGAGTTATACGGCCAGGGGGACATATTATAGGAGGCTAATCGTAACGATCCGTCGGCTAATTAGTGAAAAATCGTTAATGAACTTTTTAATTAATGAAAATAGACATATAGTTCCAATTAGAAACTTGCTCAGCGTCATCGAAAACCCTAAATCAGTCATTTTCAGAAAGACTTTGAGCGCGTGAGAAGTGTAGTAGTGAACTGAAGTTACCGCTCGTGGAGCAGGTACAAAAGGTTGCGATAAGGCGCCCGTGCGATTTTTCCGTCTCTTATCTAGCCCCAGCCTTGTACCTGCTCCACGAGTGGTAACTTTAGTGCACTACTACGCTTCTCACGCGCTCAAAGTCTTTCTGAAAATGACTGAATTAGGGGTTTTCGATGACGCTGAGCAAGTTTCTAATTGGAACCATATGTCTATTTTCATTAATTAAAAAGTTAATTAACGAATTTTAATTAATTAGCCAACTTCTCGCAAGGATTAGCCACCCACACATAATGTCCCCCTAGCCGTATAACTCACTTGAACAAACCGTACTAGTGCATCTTTTACGGATTTTTTGTAATAAATCTGTTCGAATTAAAAATGCACACCCGGTATATATATATATATATATATATGGATAGTGATGCAGCTCGACTCATGAACACGCATTACGATTTCAAGGGGGGTGGCAACAATAAGAAAAGAAGGTTAAAAAAAGGTAATAGCAATAAAATTGAACACGAAAAGCGACGCTGGTAAGCATCCTTGGGATCCTTGTAGAATGGCAACAGTTTTTCGGAAATCCAGACAAGATACATTGAAATTTGACGCGTGTGCGGGCAGCATCACACCGATTTATTGATATGCCCTCCAATTAATTTTTGTAATTTAATAATCCTGCAAGCGATGCGGTCTGTGGTAATGTTAATATTTCGAAAACTATTGCGAAGCCTCTCCGAGATGTGTTTACACAACTCAGAGAGATGGAATTTATGTGGTTGACCCATACAGCGTTCTCATCGTACAATAGAATAATCGAGGAAGAGGGTCACGTGGTGCGTTTTTGGCTGTGCTGTGCCAACTACTCAACAAAAGTATTTAAGATACTGAATACCCGTCTGAAAATGTATTTAGAGTAGTATTTAAGTACAGCAGAGTACAAATACTCTGACGAAGTAATGCGGAGAGCCACTAAGTCGTCTGCTTCTTGCGCAGGAGTTGCAGTGACGTCAGAACGACGCTGAGCTCTGATTGGCTTTGACTGAAAGGCTAGTGGGTAAACCTCGAGGCATCTATCATTGAGGTCTACCCACTATCCTTTCAGTATCAGCCAATCACTGCTCGGCGTCGTTCTGACGTCACCGCAACTCCTCCGCAAGAAGCAGACGACTTGCTCTCCGCATTGAAGTACATTCGGAGAGACTCGGCAAGTAGGTTGCAAGCTGGTAATATAAGAATAAAAAGATCGAGGTTCACCTAAGCACTTCTTATGAGTTGTGAATGCGAAAGCATGCAAGCCGCTCGTCCGCTCCCTTTTTCGTCTGCTGCGTACTTTTCGTCGCCAATCAGCGGCGTGCTCCCCCGGGCGCGCTGACCTTGGACGCTCTGTGTTAACGGCGCGCTGATGGACACGCAGCGCCATGGGGTGAGCGGTCGTGGAAACTAACGAGCGCAGCGGCCAATGGGAGTCCCGTCGACGCGCGCCAACCATTGGAACCGAAAAAAAAACTAGGTGCCGTTTTCGCGCTTCAAACTGATGACGTCAACTCGCTCCATGAGACAGTTATAGCTTTCGCATTAAAAAGGATTCATAAGTAGCTGCTCTACGCTAGTGAACGACAGACGTGCACGCTCGGGAGAAACATCGGCTGGAGGACAGCAGCCTCTGTCGCTGATCAACAAAATGAGCGAGTATTTTGTCTCCCCAGCTAAGGGCAAGAAGGAGCGCCTGTACCTTCAAACTGGCAAAAAATATTAGGAAGGTCAAGAGGGAAACACGATTGGTGGCGCGCTAGGAACCCAAATACACAAAGGTGAATGGATCGCCTCAAGCATGGAGAACAAATGGTCTCCCGCAACAACGAATGTTGCTTGACGCACGCCAATTCAAAACAGGAACACGCGTGCGTATCACACTGTGCTCGCTCAAAGGAAGCACTGCGGATTGCCGATTCGGCATTAATCGCTCAGCCATAAGTGGCGAGATCAGGACGCTCGTGGTACGGGGCGATCAAAGGCAAGGAATGCGGGCAAAAAGGGCCGGACAATGGGACGGAGGCCAGGAGCCACGACCACGATAAAGGGAAGTCGGGGCTCCACGCTGGGCGCCATTTTATGTGGGATTTGTAGCTACCAACAGAGGTACCGATAGAGTAACCCAAGGGTTATCTCAACAGCGGCGCCGATCTAAAGGAGCCGTCAAGCCTAGTAGCACGGTCCCCACATCTCCGCGGCAATGTAGACGACGTTTAGGGCTACATTACCGCGGGTCGGTTCGATAAATTACCTCCGTTGTTGCCAATGATCGTCTACCTTGTCTCACTCTCTCGTATATAGCGGAAGACACACTTACCAGAGTAAGGACAGAGTTCAAGATCATTTATTAGAACGGTCTTCTAAAAGAACTACAATGTCCCCATCCAAAATGCCCCCCGCGCCGGCAAGGTAAGGAAAGGTCCTTACCCGCCAGACGCGGGGTTCCGGAGAGCCAAGATCGGGGAAGCATCGGAGAAGTCGCCGATACACGTCCTATCTCTTTCGCGGTCACCGGACGAGTCCCTTTCCCGAAACCGGGAAAACAAGAGGCGAAACCTCTTCACCTGTCAGCAGTGATCCGCATCCGAGCGGGGGGACGAAAAGAGGTCCCCCCGAGAGAGAGTGAGAGGAGGGCCCTCCAAGACAGGGGACCCTCCGCTTCACGAACAGGTCGGAGCTCACGGCGAAGGCGGCCGAGCGTTCCGACCCGCGGCCGTTATCGTAGCCATCGGGGAAGGGAGACCACAGGAATCCCCACACACTGCAGCTCGATAAAGCCAGCAGGAGCTAGCTTCCTTGGCCGAGGGATCGAGTGTTCGTACTCACTTGAAAACGTGCTCGAGCATTTTCATACCAGAACCCCCTGAACTGGCGATTGGGGCGAAAATGGTTCATTACGACGGCACCGAGCCGTCGGCGTCACAATCTTCGGCTGACGCAACCACTCTAGCCTCAGAAAAAAAAGGTGTAAAATGCGGATGACGTCACCAGCACTTTGATAGCTCTAAGCGTAACGTGCCGTTTCTAACCAACTTGCACAGGAGGACACATAAGGACGAGCGTGCATTCGGAGACTGAAAAGTAAACATTTCGACGGAAATCTGCTTTGTTAGGTGAGTATTAATAAAAGAAGCTGCAGATACTCTAACCAACTGTGTTTGAATAGCCCTATTTAAACGCAGTTGGCACTACTTCGACGTGCCATCACGGTGTGTTCCACAGATAAGGCACTTAAGGGTACTCCGGCGATTTCTTGAGCTACCTCAACTAACTATATTTTCTGACTCCCCAGCCTTTACCCTTTCCGGTATGCTATTTAGTATCGCGAAATTAATAATAGTTATTGCGAAATCGGCAAATGAAAATGATGCAAAAACCAACATTCAAATATACCCGCACTTTTCAGTGCCGTGACGTCAGTGGCGGGCAGGCTTGCCAGTCGAGCAAACAGTCTAAAAAATAGAATATGCCAATCATTTGTTCCGTGCAGCTGCGGGGGTACTGGAGCGAGCTTCCAAAGCATTCATTTGACACCATGAAACTGCTTCCAATCAGTTTGGAACAAATTCTACAGTCCAAAGAGTGAACCCCTGCCTTCCACTGACGTCACTTTTTCGCTGTTGCCAGTAGAGACTTTCAGTTTGAAAAACACGGTGAGGATCAAAATTGTAAATTCAATAACTTCGTGAAAAAAAAATTATTTTAACCTAATATTTGGGATACTATTTTAGCGATGTTGTTTGGCGAGTTTAGCAAAATTTCAAGCAAATCGGGGACCATGAAGAAATCGCCGGAGTACCCCTTTAAAGAAGAGGTTGATATTACAAAACGGGACCTTCGAAAAAACGCATGTCCAACAAGATTCGTCAACAATATCTACAAAAACTTCGTCAGCCATCTGCAGCCGAGAAAACTCACCCCTGATCCAGCTGCATGTGTGTCCCGTACCTCAGAGGCACGAGCGAAGTTCTCACCCGTGCTCTCAAACCATACGGGATAGCAGTGACCATAGCCTCCTCTATACTGACAAAGCCTGGCAGAAAGTCACGTGACGCGGCCGCCAGTAGTGAAAAGGTAGAGCGGCAAGCAACGGATAAGGGGAGAGTCATGTAACGGGCACCCAGGCTGCGGCGAGACGCCGAAACACATCATACTTTTTTTCTCCCGTTGAAGGTAAATGGAACGCCACCCCTTCCCCGATCCTCTGTTTCGGTTTCGTCTGCGCTCAAAATTGCTACAGGATGAGTTGAGCTAGTTGGTTATTATACATTATGGGTGGAACCAGCTGAACAATGAGCCTCAATAACCCTGCAATCTCAAGAAAAGCTCTTTCTGCAGGGCGCCCTCACGGCTCAGTATAAATAGAAGGAAAACGGCAACACAATTCAGGATTAAAAAAAAAAATGGGTATGCATAAGAACTAGTACAAGAGGAGGACGATTTATTAAAATAGTTGGTAGTCCAGCGGTAGGTTGTCTTTTCTGTTTCTCCTTCCTTCATTGTTCAGCTGGTTCCACCCGTAACGCTCAAAATTGTGGGGCAAACTGCCGGGGCTGATTGATTACAGATTACAGATATTGATACACGGGAACATCGTCGAAAGGTCAGTATCCCCTGCTCGGAGTTTTCGCCGGTCCATGCGCCATAGGGCACACAACTGCCCAGACAACGCAGATGGTCCTGAGCGTGGTCCTGAGGACGTCCTCAGCTGGTCTGTGGCTGAGGCAGTGCGGTAGTGAGTGCCGAGTACTGTGGCGTAGCCTCCGCCACAGTCCTCGGCGGCCGCAATCGCCGTAGCCTCGACCACTGTGGCCTCGACATCAGCAGCCAGTTGCATCGGTTGTTTTGTTTGTTTGTTTCTGGGGTGACGGGAAAGGGTGGGCACCAGGAGATTGTGGGCCTCCGTTGATGGGGCGAGTCACTACCTGGTGTGGATTAGGGAAGGGGATGAAAAGGGGAATAGGAGAGAGTAAAAGAATGAGAAAAAGGGCAATCTTTGCATACTGTGAGTGCTATGCAGAGAGGCTCAAGAAGGGACATGAAATGTTCAGCACAGCGCCACCGCAATAATTTCACCGTCCCGAGCCATAGCGAACAGAGTGTTTCGGGTCCTCGCCGCTCAAAAGCTGTTCGCTCACTACCGCCACTCCCCGAGAAATGATCTGTGCTACCAAATCCTAGCGCTCTAAATCTACGACCGGGCGCTCTATGGCTACGTCATCGAACGGCCAGGTTTTGAGTATTAGCGGCGAGATGTTTTGGTGGCGCCCTCCTGTGGTTCCCCCTTGTTACGTCATTACCTTGCAAACAACAAGTTCGATGGTGTTTGTTATTAGCATGGTGGAAGCTTTAAATCATTGCGCTCTCAAAGGAACACTGCCAACACCGTCAAAATTAAAGTTCTTTCATTCTTCTTATTTCCGTCGATGATAAATCCCCTTTCCGACGTCATAGTCAGCGTTCGGCCAATCGTGGAAGGCTGACCACAGCGACGCTTTCGGTCGCGCACGGGGCTAATACAGTGGCACATGAGCCCATCTCGACCATTGGCCATCATCTTCCTCTTCCAAAAGATCGTCATCCAAAAGAAAAAGCCCAAGGCCTAGTTTATTGTATTCCTTGCGCCGACTTCAACGCCTCATATGTGGGGGAAACCAGGAACATCCCCGAACGTCTACGCTGCAGATACAAATATGATGCAAAAAAGAAGGACATACAAGGTTAACGCTCCAGCGGAGCATGCAGAAAAGAGCAACCACGCAATCGACTTCGACAGCAGTTTCGTACTGCATGGGCACCGAAAGAAACTGGAAAAAACTATTCTTTTTTAGAGCCATGGCATCTTCAGCATACCAAGAACAACCTGAACCGGTCGACCGGTACCCTCCCTAGCAGTTCTATTCACGGGAGAAGAGGAGAAAGACGAACACCCAGCCAAATAAGTCGCCCGTGAACAAGCGGCCGAGCAGGCCGCGAAACGTCGGGCTATTTAAACACAGTTTGGTTAGAGTACCTGCAGCTTCTTTTATTAATTCGGAGACTTCGTTTTGATCGTGCCTTGCTTCCTGCCCTGTGTTTGGTCGCTTGCCTCCAAGTCTGCAGTCGGTTGGTTCAGCCTTTCCCTGGAGTCTGGCGATCCCTTGTTCCGTATTGTTTCGGTGACAAATATTTCCGACGGTTGAAAAATGTATTTGAGATACTGGGTACAAGATACACTGAGTACAAGATAGTGAGAAATGTAATTAAGATAGAGTAGGGAATACTCTAGAATAAATGTATTTGCAAGATACCCCAAAACTACCAAAAGGGTTTGAAATACAGGATCTTGAGTAGAAGAAGAAGAAAATAGATGGTGCTATAGAGATAGGCACAAGTCAAAGTTTTGGCCGCCGGTGTCTCCGGCGAGGGCCCGCCGACAAAGGTAAGATGCCTTTTTTTTTTTTTTTGCGGATAAATTCGAAAAACTTTGAAAACACCCGCCAATAAAAATTTTCTGAATTCAGAATAAAAAACAAACAAACAAATTAGTTGTTTATACAGCAGGATTTTAGTCTGCCAAAACATGGCGACATTGTTACGCAATGTAGATAAGCAATTTAGCCAATGCAGCACGACTGCTAGCCTAGGGTCTTTAACGTGCACCACGCAGTAGTGATACATGACCGCACGCGGGTACGATGCTCATCCAGATTGAAACGGGCAGGGGTGGGGATTAGAGTCACTGAATAGGTTTCCAGAGTACCGAACCTCCCATGCTCCGCGCCGCGGCGCTCAAATTCATCCATATCCGTGTCGCCATTTTGGGTCCTTGAATAGTACACTGTACAATAACTATACGCATACCGCGTCGCTGACGTTGTCGAAATGTCTTTCAGGTAAACCTTTGGCGCTGTGGATAGCCGCGCTTTAAATCATTTGCGACATCGCTTACAACGCAGTCTAGCTGCACTCGTGTAATCATTACTCCGTGGTTCACGTTAAAGACCCCCAGGTTAGTAGTCATACCTCACTGGTAAAATATCTCATTCTGAGATGAGTCACCTATCACTGTCTAAACATGGCGAATTTCATCGCTCATAGCTTAGCCGCTTATTTCTGTCATCGCATTAAGCCGGTTTTTTTTTTTTTTTTTTTTTTTTTACGCGTGTTGAGCATTTAAACGAGTCGTATAAATGCAGAAGCATTTCATTGATTTATTTACAACTGCATACAAGATGTTCAGGAATAGAGAGAAACAGGATAGATTGAAACAAGTCCTTGTGATAGCTTGACAACTGCTTTGCTGGCCAAATGAAGTTTGCAGCGAAGTTCAGCAATGATTTCCCCATGACGATGTTCAAGGCAGTTGGCCGTCGACGCAATCTCTGTAAATGGTTAATGCAGACAAATGGAACTGACGGTGAGTTACGAGAAGGGCTTGATATGAAATCCACGACTCCCTAAACCGGAAACACCAAAGATGTTTGTGTCATCGTTCATTCTACAACAAGCATCTTATTGCTTGTTGCAACAAGCAGCAAGATGCATCTAAAGGTTTGTTCACACGATGCATCTTTTAGGCGCGCAACAGTTTCGCGACACTCAAGTTTCGCGAAATGTGCTCGTTCACACGTACCGCTTCACGTGCAACAACGATGACGTTTTGACTCGCGAAAATGGTTTCGGTGTTGACCATAATGTGGCGCTCCGAATCAGATCGCTATTTATCTGGGGACCTGCTTTGCGCATTTTATGCAGTCAATTCAATTCAATACTTGGAGCGATCTCGCATGTGCGCAAAGCCGATTGAGGCGGCAACCTGTACGTGCAGGACATGTGCCGGCGCCGAGCCCGTACGCAGCCAATTCATTGCCAAAGCTTCTATCAATGCACATGGTATTCATAGAAACGCTACGTGCCCAATCTGGTTACTTCTCGGCGCCCATGTCTGCCCCGATTTTACTGTGCACTGTTTCAGAGAGCGCAAATGATTTCACGTTCGAATGTAAACAAAGCAAACTTGGTTTCAGTTTATACCCCTGTTACATGGGCACACTTAACTGCGGTTAGGCTAAGCCACAGTTAGCGCACAATACTTGCGGACAACATTCTGCGGCTATGCAGTCAAAGCTATGGGCGAACGTGCGCTTGAGCATTTTGAGCACCCATCGAAGCAGTGCACGCGCGCTCTTCACTTCTTCTGAAATAGCTGTCTGAGAGTATAGTGCGGTAACTGTGGTGCCACGTAAGAGCAGTTAAAGCGTTAACCACGGTTAAAGGGATTGTCCGGTGCAAACCGGAAGTTCTTAAGATTTCGTGATGGTTACCTGGTGGGAGCCTAATGATTAACATAGGCCATTTGTATTCCATTAAACGACACCCCAATTTAGTGTAATCAACGACGGATAATTGAACGAAACTCCATGCCGAATTTCGCAAGTATCAACGGCTGCACTCCCATGCCTGACGTGACGTCACGCCAGTCTTGCAATTGTCATATCCTATGCCTCATTCCTCCGTGGGAACACAGTGCTCCCGACGCACCGCAGTATTCCATATTACTCGCCACTGTAAATGTCGCGGAGAAGTGTGGAGCGTGACAACCACACAACGAAAATACCCTTTCATTCTAAAAAAAAAAAAAAAAAAATCTAGCGCAGCAGCGAGGGTGAACCACGTCGTATCGCTCACGCGGAGGACAAAATTCGAAGTGCACTTCAGTTCGGCGCGTTCTTTGCCTGATGTTACCTCAGAAACTCCGCTTCCCTGAAGGTGGAAGAGGAAAACGCCGTTTATGCACGCTTGGGTTAAAATACATTTACTCCTCCAGGGAAGCACACAAAATTCAGATTTGTCGTGAAAGATGCTCCTACAGCCATTGACAATGAGGTCTAAATGTTTTCATGAATACGAAATTTGACCGGATAATCCCTTTAAGGGTGCCCGTGTAACAGGGGTATTATCCAGTGGTATCGTCGCGACAACAACGCTATGAGCACTATTCTAATCTCGCCAACTCCCGCTAATTGTCTTCGTCCATCGCTGGATTGTTTTTCCGATATGCTACTCACTTTTCCTTCAGTGGTCCTTGACGTGCTTGCGGAAGCGCCGGCAGTATCCATCGTTCGTGGTTTCGGTTTTTTCGGATTTGGCTCGGCTACAACACCGGCAGTGAAGTGGTCTTCTCAAACAGCTCGCTCCCCCCTCAAAGGCCACGTGAGAGCGTTTCTGAGCGGCCATTGGCGGCGCCCTCAGAGTGATTGACAGGACTCGGCAAAGTTTCAGCAAAAGCTCGCTCCAAAAGCGAGGTGTGCGCGCAACTTTTTTTAGATGCGCGCGTCCTTTTCGGACTCGTTCAGACGGCGCAACCATTTCGCGAAACTACATTTCGCGACACTAGATGCGCGAGAAAAATGCATCGTGTGAACAAGCCCTAACCATTTCGCGAACTACATTCGCGACACTAGATGCGCGAGAAAATGCATCGTGTGAACAAGCCTTTCTTGTTCACACGATGCATTTTTCTCGCGCATCTAGTGTCGCGAAATGTAGTTTCGCGAAATGGTTGCGCCGTCTGAACGAGTCCGAAAAGGACGCGCGCATCTAAAAAAAGTTGCGCGCACACCTCGCTTTTGGAGCGAGCTTTTGCTGAAACTTTGCCGAGTCCTGTCAATCACTCTGAGGGCGCCGCCAATGGCCGCTGAGAAACGCTCTCACGTGGCCTTTGAGGGGGGAGCGAGCTGTTTGAGAAGACCACTTCACTGCCGGTGTTGTAGCCGAGCCAAATCCGAAAAAAACCGAAACCACGAACGATGGATACTGCCGGCGCTTCCGCAAGCACGTCAAGGAGCACTGAAGGAAAAGTGAGTAGCATATCGGAAAAACAATCCAGCGATGGACGAAGACAATTAGCGGGAGTTGGCGAGATTAGAATAGTGCTCATAGCGTTGTTGTCGCGACGATACCACTGGATAATACCCCTGTTACACGGGCACCCTTAACCGTGGTTAACGCTTTAACTGCTCTTACGTGGCACCACAGTTACCGCACTATACTCTCAGACAGCTATTTCAGAAGAAGTGAAGAGCGCGCGTGCACTGCTTCGATGGGTGCTCAAAATGCTCAAGCGCACGTTCGCCCATAGCTTTGACTGCATAGCCGCGGAATGTTGTCCGCAAGTATTGTGCGCTAACTGTGGCTTAGCCTAACCGCAGTTAAGTGTGCCCATGTAACAGGGGTATAAACTGAAACCAAGTTTGCTTTGTTTACATTCGAACGTGAAATCATTTGCGCTCTCTGAAACAGTGCACAGTAAAATCGGGGCAGACATGGGCGCCGAGAAGTAACCAGATTGGGCACGTAGCGTTTCTATGAATACCATGTGCATTGATAGGAGCTTTGGCAATGAATTGGCTGCGTACGGGCTCGGCGCCGGCACATGTCCTGCACGTACAGGTTGCCGCCTCAATCGGCTTTGCGCACATGCGAGATCGCTCCAAGTATTGAATTGAATTGACTGCATAAAATGCGCAAAGCAGGTCCCCAGATAAATAGCGATCTGATTCGGAGCGCCACATTATGGTCAACACCGAAACCATTTTCGCGAGTCAAAACGTCATCGTTGTTGCACGTGAAGCGGTACGTGCGAACGAGCACATTTCGCGAAACTTGAGTGTCGCGAAACTGTTGCGCGCCTAAAAGATGCATCGTGTGAACAAACCTTAATTCACTCGGGGCATCAAGTGACATACCTAGGTAATACCGCGCAGTCAAGGCTTCATTCATGGTTTTTGTACCACAAAAAACAGCAAAATACAATGTAAAAAAAGGGGAAAAAAAAAAGAAGTCAAAATACAATACCCTGAGTGCATATTCACACAAAACTCTTAAATTGCGTTGAGTCACCCGGACATTTGTGCTTCGAATTTTGCATGCAAAGCTACTCCTTGCATTTTTTTTACGCTTCGTTAGAATCGAGGCAGTTTGAATAAAAAACACTGCAATATAATACTTATTCAGAAGCAGCCGTTCTTTCAAGCATCGTTCGTGCCGAACCTCGTTCAGTCGAAGCAGCCTGATCGGCTGCGAGGCGACAAGCAATACGCGGAGAAGACAAGTGAAATGCACGAACCTCACACATCTTGCTTCCTGTTGTGGGCTTGAAACTTTTTAGTTTTATAATGGCAAGCC
Source organism: Ixodes persulcatus (assembly GCA_013358835.2). NCBI lineage: Eukaryota > Metazoa > Arthropoda > Arachnida > Ixodida > Ixodidae > Ixodes > Ixodes persulcatus. The sequence goes on along the minus strand of JABSTQ010009795.1, from coordinate 163,504 downwards.
AGGCACTCCTCCACTTCTCTTGCCTGACGGGAAGCGGAAGAGTCTTTTGCCGTTCTCCGACCTGTTTCGGCACCCGAAGGCACAGCAAAGCAGGCATATGAGAGTCGCAAAATACGGAACGTTAAGATGTGATTCCATGAAAATACGTGGCTAACCTTAATGCTAAGTGGCTGAGAAGAGACCCGGAGCGTTGCGCCAGAAGCTGGCTGGACCAAATATGGTGGCTCATGGCGGCGATTAGAAAAAAAATGATAATGATAGTGACGGCACACGTGACTGCTGCCGCCCATGTGGCGCCGCAGGAAATCAAAACATAAACGGCTGGAGTGGGACTGTTGTCGGCAAAGCATTGAGAGGATGGGAATGCGGTTTTATCCGATAAACTCCAAATTTTAATGTTTAAATGTAAAAAAAAAAAGAAAGAAAGAATGGTAATATACAATTAAGTTTGGTCAAAGCACACGCTCAATAGCAAAGTATTTGTCCATGGCCGTACGAAAATGCCACCCCAGTTTTCTCTCGAATCTCGAATCATTGACCAACAAGTCATTGTTTGTATACCTCTGGGTCAGGATGAAAACCACTGCTCCGGTTTCTAGTTTGGACCATATTATTTGTGCTTCTTAGAGGAAGGACGGGTTGTGTTTTTGTCACAGTGAAATCTATAAACCATAGAGATTTCATAGAAGGGGGAAAGGGGGGAGGGGGGTAGCTTGAAACTTTTATATTAATTCACCACTCCACCACGCGCAGCCGCGGGATAGCGTGTGATTGAAGAGAAATGGGACCAAAAGCGAGCTTCCCAGCTGATGGAGACTACCTCCAGGAGTTTAGTAATCTTAAGGTATCAACGTTTATCGAAGCAACACTTGTTTGGAAGTTTTGTCATTGGACAGATCAGTATTGCCAATGGCAAGGGCGCCACCGCCAAATCCAACTGAAGAGATTGCCAAATCCAACTGAAGAGAGAGAAATATTCTTTAATACAAGAGCATTCTTTTCAATCTGGCTCACATTTCCACCCATATATTGTTTATTATTATTTTTGAAGAAGAAAATACTGCAACTTGAAGCTCCGAATTTGGGAGAGTTGGAAATCGAACAAATATAAACTCCGATCAACTACGTCTTTCCGGCAAAAAATAAACTCCGAGAAACACGCTCCGATTTTGACGAAAAATAAACTCCGAAAACACGGAACCCCATAGCCATAAGGTTGTTTTAGGGTATCAACGGCGTTCAAATCAGGGGCTACTTTACTCTGCAAACGTCATTAGCCCGTAAAAAATAATTCCCACTAATAACTGCATTGATATTTCTCTTAGAGTAATGTTGTTACCGTGGTGTTAGCATCGTTATTGTTGCTGCGTTTTGCATAGTTATTCTGAGCATTGTTGTTGCTGGCATTTCCATTGTAGTTGTTCGTAAAGCTATTCTGAGTTGTGCTGTCGTTCTCAACAGCTTGTCTTGTACTAGCAGCACTATTCTTAGCAGAGTTGTCGCCGTCGTAGTAACTGAAAGCATGGCTTTCGCTAGCATTGTTATTGGAGTTGCTGTTTGCATAGCTATTCTGAGTGTTGCTTTTGTTGGCATTTCTATTGTAGTTGCTGTTTGGAATAATATTCGGAGTTATGCTGTCGTTCTCAAGAGCGTGTCTCGTGATTGCAGCACTATTCTTCGTAGGGCTGACGCCATCGTAGTATTCGAAAACGTATCTTTCGCTAGCGTTGTTATTGTAGCTGCTCATTGCATAGCTATTCTGAGTATTGCTGCGGCTATCATTCCTATCGTAGCTGCTGCTTGCGAAGCTATTCTGAGTTGTGCTGTTACTGTCGTCGTTGTAGTCGATGAAGGCATAGCTTTTGCTTGCATAGCTGCTTGTAGGATGACTCTTGGTACGATCGCTGTCGGTTTGATGACTGTTGGTGCTGTTGAGGTGGCTGCTATTAGCGCCGTCCACCAGTTCGGTGGAGTGCGCTGGTCCCGGCTGCCGCCGAGGCTGAGGCGGCAGAGGAGGCATCTGGTGCGGGGGCAGAGGCAGTGGCGGCTGTAGAGGCGGCACGGTTGGCGACCACGCCGTTGAGGGCGTTGGGGTCGCACTGGCCGAGATCGTCTGGGAGTGGTAGGCTGCGAAAAGTGAAGGTCCCACTTATGGTCGCCCTGTGCTCCGCGTCTGTGCTCACCGAGAAACAGCGTGGTGGCATATCCGCTGATCAGAACAGCCGTGACGCTGACGACAGCGCAGAGTTTCCGGCGTGCTGTCTTCTCGCTCTCGGCAAGCAGACTGTCACTGACACGGGGGTCCGCGGCACTTGACCGAGGCGTGAACGCCATGCTTTCGATGCTTCTTCCAGGTTCGCACGCGCCCTTGCGTTCGCTGTTGCGCACCTCGTCGACGAGCAGCGCGGATCAACTCGCTGGAATTGGGAAGGGATGCCGAGACTAGAGCGGAAAGCTGGCGAAACAGCCGGCCCATTAGATGTTCACGTGCGCCCAAGTGTTTTCTTTTTTCTGTTTTGACATTTCTATGTTTCGACGTTTGGACCATTTCAGAAATCTGTGGCGCCGTTTATCGATGCACGTGCCGCATTCGATGTATGGCACGTGAAAGGATATTCGTGACAGGGTTGGCTGGAGGGGGAGGTGTGATCCTTCAGTTCAGTTCAAAAAACGTTTGAAGGGGCGATGCAACAATATTTGTACTTTGCGCAAATACAGCTTAGAGCGGATCCCTGACGTTAATGACCTATGAAACACGCGTTCGTTTTTCACCCCACGCAATAAAAGTTCCAGAAAAAAAAAAAAAAAAAAAAAAAAAAAAACGAGCAGTGTTTACCCTCTCAACTCGCAACCAGAACATAGCCACGCGCTGGGGTGGGCAAAGCACAGGAGACGCGCTGAGTTCCAGATATTGTTATGGCTCGGCTATTGTCGTCGTTGCAGCGATTGGACACGGGCCACTACCCGAATGCTTCTCGAGCTAGTAATTATCACGAGCCCAAATCGAGTGCCCACGCAATGCTCGGGTCCAATCTATGAACCGCATTCAAATATCGTCATTGGGGTGTACTGCAATCCCCACGTTACGTCATCAAATTTTGCGAATAAAAGATTGAATGAAAATGATCGCTTTTGTCCTTGAAATTACACCGCAACAAAGGAGTTCCTTGGCCAGAGGCGTTGCGTGCGAGTATCCTTGAGTCCCACTAGTGCCAGTAAGCTCGTGTAAAGTGAAAAACATTCCATTTGAATATCGTTGCACCGATCCTTTAATGCCATTAAATAAATAAAAAAAAAAAAAAAAAAAAAAAAAAACAGGGGTTGGGGAATCGGGGATGTTCGCCGATGGACGACTAGGCCTGGGCGCTGGCACGAGGGAGGTGTATTCGGGGGCTAAATGAAGACGTCCAGCTTGGCTTTATGGATAAAATCCAGAAGTCCACGCAGGATCCTTCGTTGGATGTTCTCTGGGCCGGGTGGATGGGTCCACCCCTCCAGGGTCGCTAAACTCGTCAAACGCAAAGTTGGGCGCACGAAGTTCGCAGAGCGTGCTGATTGGACTCTCGCGACGTTAACGTCACGCGGGACGAGATGTCAATCATCCAAGCTCTCTTGGTGCTCAAATTCCAGCAAGAATGTTAGGCACAAAGTTGTAGCGAGCCTCATCGGAGCGCGCGCGAGCAACACCGTGTGGCCAGCCGATTGAACGGCTGCACTGATGACGTCGCGCCTGCGTGTCCCTACATCACTACGCCGCGATAGAGTCAATGAAACGTAGATTGTACCTAGGCGGGCTGTAAATACTCTGAACTTTCTCGTCGCAAGATCGTTGTTTGTCGAAGTTATTGGTGACGACAAAGTGACGTTTCACAACTTTGGGAAGGAGTTATTTGAGGCCAAAATCTTCGCTTCGGAATCGAGGCGAAGATTAAACTTTGTGATATTGTTGAGCCGTGCGCGGTGTATGCGGTTTTAGAGCTTATCTGTCGCCACTGTCAACAACGCTAACGGGGTCACCCACAGGCGGTGTGTGCAGAGACGTCGGTAATGTCTGAGAGATGAGGGGGAGAGGGGGGATGGCGAGAAAAAGCCGTGGAACGGGGAAAAGAAAGGTATTAGCCCCGAGAGCGAACACAAGCGTCGCTGTGGTCGGCCTTCTACGATTGGCCGAACACGGACTATGACGTCGGAAAGGGGATTTATCATTGACGAAATAAGAGGAATGAAAGAACTTTAATTTTGACGGTGTTGGCAGTGTTCCTTTGAGAGTGCAATGATTTCAAGCTTCCACCGTGCTATTTACGAACACCATCGAACTTGCTGTTTGCAAGGTAATGACGTCACAACGGGGAACCATAGGAGGGCGCCACCAAAACTTCTCGCCGCTAATAAACCAACACAAACACACACTCAAATAGGGGTCAGGAAGGGCCGTAGAAATTGTTTGGGAGAGAGAGAGAGGGGGTGGGGTGATAGTAGTGAAGAAGGGGGATATCCTTTCCCCCGCATTTTTAGAGCGCAACTCTTATGCGCCCGTTTCGAGCTTGAGCGGCATCGCCGTCGGCGTAACCGCGCGCGCGTTGCATTATGGGACGTTTTTTCACTAAATTTAGAGGGGAAATTGATGTCACGCGATTTTAACTCCAATTAGGTTTCCCCGCTAAATGAGAGGGGAGCAGGATAGGAGGAGGGGGGGGGGTGGAGGAGCATACCCTCCCCTCCTCCTCCTCAAGAGCTGCGCTTTGATTCGACATTACAGAGAACTGTAAACGTCTGCCATTTTTTTTTTATTATAACCCTCTGAAATGCTATAGTCCGGGGCTGGGGCGATATCCCTCCCCCCCCCCCCCCCCCTTACACCCTTATGCCCTTTGCGCCCCCTTTTTCGACGCCAATTTGGGGGGGGGGGGGTGAATCGCCCCCCTCCCCGTTCTCCTGTTTCGACGACCCTACTTAGAGGCGTTCCAACTGAGCGATGGCGAGGAACAGCACAGCTTGCAATTTTCGAAATTATGGTTCTAGAGATTCTGGAATTAAAACGGGGCGCGTTCCATGAACTTACGAGCGGCCATGACAGACTTTCAATCAAGAGGCTCGTGCCAGGGCTCGTTGTGTGTAAGTTGTGTGCAGGCGCGTTCAGTGACTTGCTTTTATAGTTCATAACTTTGACGTCAGGGTCAGGATGATCAGTTGTGAACGACAAATTTGATAGTGCGTGTTCGAGTCGACGGTGAAAAGTTTGGTTGTGTACGATGAAAGCTTGGTGTCCTCGCGTTCTCGAAACATCACCGTCAATATTGACAAACTGACATTACTCTTATGAACAAAATGTAAGGGCGCAAACGAGCTGGTGTACATTGCACATGGTTGAGAAAACCCCGAGACTGAGGGTAAACGACACGACACTAAAAAGTCTCTAAAATACTTTTTAGTGTCGTGTCGTTTACCCGCAGTCTCGGGGTTTTCTCAACCATATTACTCTTATTTCAGTTGATGAACGCATAATTAATCCCAGTTTGGCTAATCTTTGAAAGTCTATCATAAAATGATTTTATCTCCCGCTGATGGGGGACAACTGCCCGGAAGCGAAATCCGTCCAAAGATGGACAATGCTACTCGGCTGGTAGTGACCTAGCCACGTCGGGCCCCACTCTGATCAAATTCAAAAGGCCGAGATAAATAAAAGGGACGACAGGGACGTTTTTTAGTGAATTCTGCTTTATCGGCGGAAATAAGAACGATATCAGACTATCAACTTTGACGGTGTTGATTTTAGAATGCAATTACCCAAGCCTCCGCTGTGCTTTTTAGAGACCATCAAGGTCGCAGCTGATAATCTTTATCGTGACATTATTGGCGACGTGAGCGATCGATAGCGTCGCTGTGGTCGGCCCACCACAATAGACCCCTTTCGAAATTGTGCCCTCTATTGGTAGGTGTAGAATCCCTGCACAATGGTGGACACAAGGGCGAGCTTCTTGTGTTCGATTGCGACCGGGCCGCATGAACCCTCGTGCAGCGGGAGCACAGCTCGGAGCTACCCGCTCGCGCTACTTGCGCCTTCCGCTGGGTCGGCTCAGGGTCGGCTATTCCACCATCGTGCAGTGGATCAGATTTTTTTTTAATTGTCACGTGACTTTCGAAAGGGGTCTATTAGCCAAATGCTGACTATGACGTCAGCAAAGGATCTCTCAGCGACGCAAATAAGAGGAAAGTAAGAACTTCAATTTTGACGGTGTTGGCAGTGTTGCTTTGAGAGCGCTATGATCTCAGGCTTTCGCCATGCTCATTACAAACACCATCGAACTTGTTGTTGACAAGGTAATGACGTCACGAAAGGTAACCAAATGAGGGCGCCACCGAAACTTCTCGCCGCTAATACGTATTAGCCCCGAGAGCGAACACAAGCGTCGCTGTGGTCGGCCTTCCACGATTGGCCGAACGCTGACTATGACGTCGGAAAGGGGATTATCATCGACGGAAATAAGAGGAATGAAAGAACTTTAGTTTTGACGGTGGTGGCAGCGTTCCTTTAAGAGCGCAATGATTTCAAGCTTCCACCATGCTATTTACAAACACCATCGAACTTGTTGTTTGCAAGGTAATGACGTAACAAGGGGGAACCATAAGAGGGCGCCACCACAACTTCTCGCCGCTAATACAAACCACGTTCGTCTCGGCGTGCTTTCTCGTGCTGCTTTAGCTCGCCGCCTAGAAGGGATTTTTCGCCCTTTCAATGAAAAACGTCACGAAGATAAACGGATCTGCGGGTTTGTGAGAAAAGAAAACTTTGCTGCAATCTTTCGGCTCCTCCCCCCGCTATGTCATAACACGAAGAAAGTTGTGTCTGACGAGTTTAGCGACCCAGGGATGTGTTGTCTGCTGGTCGGTGTTTTAACCTTTCGTCTTTGTATTTGGGACATTCCCACAAGGGATGGTGAATGTCTGCCTTGGCGCGCATGTAGCATTGTGTGCAGAGGCCTGATCTTTTGCCTCTACTCCACGATGAGACCCGTGCAGGTGTAAGTGCCGTGTTGGTCCGGATTCTGGTTAAGAAAACCTGCCCTCGCCTTCCGAATTCCCGGTGAGGGAGGTCAGGGAACGGCGGCTCGGGCAGTTTTTCTTCGAGTTCTGCTAAATAGTTTTCATTGATCCGGGCCCTGTCCTCGTCCGGGTCGTATTCCTCTGTTTCGCTGTTGGCCCGCGATACCCGTTCACGAACGATGAGGCCGTAACTGTGGTCATGTTGTGGCTGCTCTTCGTCTGTGCCGCGGGAGAGAATCAAAGACGCGCAGCCCAGGCGGTGAGCTGCTTCATTTCGGGGGATGCCCGAATGACCGGGTATCCACTCTATTCTCGTGTGTGTTCCTCGGGATCGGAGGTTCGATGCGAGTTTCTTAATCTTCCGGACTGTTCGGCTGGGGCTGTTTTTAGTTCTGCATTCCTTCACTGCGTCCTGAGACTCCGTAAAGATCCAGATTCTCAGGTAGCCGGTTGGGGTGTGCGTTGGCCGTCTCGAGGGCGAGGCGGATAGCTGCGAGTTCTCCCCCTTTGGTAGAGGTGCCAGGGGGAAGGCATTCTGCTTTTTCGAGCAGGAGCGATAGGAACACGAAGGCTGCCGTCTTCAGGGTGACGGAGCCTTCCATCGAAGCAGAGTCCGTGTAAGCAGCCACAATCTTGATTCGGTCCCAGGATTGCACCATCTTGCAGTGTGCTTTGGCTCTGCGTTCTGCTTGTTTGGTGTCTCCCTTCCGAGCGCCGCTGGGCTTGCTTTCGGTGATAGCCGGAAGATCATTCCATGGTGGGAGCTGTTCAGGCACTTTTGGAAGGCGCTCTACGGGTCTTCGAAGAAGTTCCATAATGCTCCTTCCTTGCTGTGTGAGCTTGAGGCGTTCGTCGTGCGCCCTGATCCTGGCCTGGACGACGTCGTGCAGTTCGTTGATCTGGGCGTACTCTTTTAGTTTACTAAGGGGAGTAAACCTCGGGAGGCCAGTTATTACTCGTCTTGCTTGGTTGTTCAGTGTCTCCAGCCGTTTCCATTGAGACTTGTTGAGCCAGAAGTGGCGGGCCCCGTAGCATACACGCGATACTACGAGGGCCTTTACCATGTTTCTGGCGATGCGTGCTGTCGCATCTCCTCGTGCGCTGCAGATCCTCCGGGTGGCATTGAGCACCGAGTTGCAGTGTTTTATAGTGTCTTGGATCCAGATGTCGCCTCCCCAGATTCCTCTGTCGTAATTCCAAGAATCTTGACCGCCGGAGAGGGGTGGATCTTCTTTGCAGCCAGTACGAGATTACGCTTCTCGCTTAGCTTGGCTTTCTTGAGCCTGGGAGTTGTCACTACGCTGTAGTTCGTTTTCTCGGGTGCTGCTTGCATTCCTACCCTGCATAGGTGGGTCTCAATGGTGTCTAAACCGGCTTGGAGAGTCTCCTGCTGCTTATCGATGTCTGTTCCTCGTGCCCATATGGAGATGTCGTCTGCATACACGGTGAAGCCTAGTCCGGGAATCTTGCTGAGTTCATGGGGCAGGGCCGCCATCGCCAGGTTGAAAAGTGTGGGGGAGAGAACGGAGCCTTGCGGGACTCCTACTCGGTTCGCTCTCGGCTCACTCTCGTGCGTGCCGATCGGCGCACCGAGAATGTTCTCCCCTCGAGAAAGTTCTTGATAAAATTAAGTGACCTGCCGGCGATGCTGAACCGACTTGCCTCTCCGATGATTGAAGGGTGGGGAACCGAATCAAACGCTTTTTTGATGTCGATTGCTACGATAGTTCTGATGGTTGCGTGCCCCGGGCTGATTTTGCGGATGACGTCTGCCGAAATTAGGGCGAGACTCTCTTGAGTGCCAAGACAGGGTCTGAAGCCTGTCTGGGCCGGGTGAAAGGCTCCTGAGGACTCCACGTGCCAGTCGATTCGTGACAGTACTATACGCTTCATGACATTACAAGTGCATGATGTGAGCGATATGGGCCGATAATTGCCGAGCGAGCCTTTGTCCTTGCCGGGCTTAGGGATCGGAACGACTGCAGAGTGCTTCCATTGATCGGGAAGTTTCTCCGTGACCCAGATGTGATTAATCCAGTCGAGGAGTTGCTCCTTGGGATCGGGATTTTCTTTTGTGAAGGGCCCACTCAAGTTCTCCCATAGTAAACTCCTGGTCCATGCCGTCCTCTGTAGCAAGGGCTTCTGTGTCATACGGGGTCAAACAGCTCATCAGGACGGGTTGGGGAAAAAAAAGGTCCCCGGCCATCGACGCGAGTTCTTCTTCCGTCTTGTCCATCTTGAGGGCGAGCGTGAGTGTCGCGCCTTTCGTCTTCTTCTTCCCGAGCAGGGCTCGACTTGTCGCCCAGAGCTTGGCAATCGGCGCCTTGTCAGAGAGGGAAGAGCTGTAGTGCATAGCCAACGGTTGGTGTCTAGTTGTTGGGCGTAATGTTTGGCCTCCACCGTGCATGGTGCGCGTAATCGCTCGCTTGCGGCGTTTTACGTACCTTGCGGTACTGCTGCACCGCTTGGAGGCGCTTGGCCCACAGGCGTAGTAGGTGGAGATCAGGAGTCGGAGCGCCTTCTTCAACATTCGATTCTCTTGTGGCTGCCTTCATAGCGCTCTTGAGAAGACTTTCAAAGCTGGATCTCGTGCACTCGTCTGCTTCTAGCGCGGTCCTAAACTTATCCCAGTGGATAGTCTTGACTACCCTTTTCTTGGTCTTTCTTTGACCTTTCTTGTAGGCGAAAATTCGAAGAAAATCGGGAAGTGGTCGCTGCCCCAGGGATCCTTGGAGCATTTCCACTTGGGGTGTTGTGTGTTTGTGTTCGATGTCCAGGTGAGGTCCGGGGTAGTGTCTTCCTGCCTGACATCTCCGATCCTCGTTTTGGTTCCTGCCTTGTTGACGAGATGTACACGGTAAGTCTGCATCTCGCCCAGCAGCTCTTCCGCACTGTCATGGTTGGGGTCGTAGCCCCACGCCCGGTGGTGGAGATTAAAGTCCCCGGCGTAAAGTTTCTGTTCCCGTGGGTGGAGGTCCTGCAGGTGCGCGACCCTCCCGTGGTTGTATATCTTTCTATGTAGGGGTCTGTAATAGATAGACGTGAAAACGACGTCTTGCTGCCGGACCAAGGCTCGGACCGCCACTACTTCTTGATTTTCATTGCAGTAAGGTGTAAGGTCTATTTGGTACTGGGGCCAGTCCGTTTTGACATAAACAACAAACTTCCCCAGGGGTTTAGCTGATTGACCTGGGCGTTTTGATGTAATGAATGGGCTGGAGTAGGCCGTGTAGCCTGTAAAGCTGATGTCGGTGACGTTGGCTTCCTGAAGTAGTAACGCGTCAGGTTTCTCATCAGGCTTATCTAACAGTCGTGCCCTGATCTCCGCCGCCCGCTTGCACAGCCCCAGGCAGTTCCATTGAAGCACTCTTATCATACTTTGATGAAGGTTGACGTGAGTGCTCTCATTTGGCTGAGGGCTGATTTGTAGTGATCATTCTCTTCTTGCTGAACTTGGACTATGGCCTTGAGGCGGTCCAGTTCGCTTTGAGGAATGCGCAGGTGTTGCGCAATTCTTGGACTTCCGGTGCCGGTGGCGGTGAAGTTTGAGGTGCTGCAGGGTTCTTGCCTTCCTTGCGCAAGTCGGCCCACAGAGAGGAGGCGTTGGGTGGGACTGGTGTGCTCATCACACACATCTATCTCCTCTTTAGACAATTTAGAGTGCCTTCATACACACGCGCGCTTTTGCTTGAGTTTTGACATCTGAGCCATTTTTCCGCACAATCGTTTTTTTATGCATTTTGAAGTTCGCGCAATCCGGTGTCACTCAGCTCGAGCGCGTAGCTTTGGCTAATGCATAGACGCCATTTTACCGCCCAAGTCACGCACCGAGTGCGCGACAGCGTCACGCGCTGGCACATTCAGGGCAACAATGGATGTCTTCACCCTAAAACAGGCAGACATGTAGGCACCCTAAGACAATTGCAAGCATGTGCAGCGTGCGCGTGAACGTAGGAACGTAGCTGCACTCGTGTAATAATTACCCTGAGGTTCACGTTAAAGGAGCAATGCAACAATTTTTGTACTTTGCGCAAACACTGCTTAGAACGGATCCCTGACGTTAATGACCTATAAAACACGCGTTCGTTATTCACCCCACGCAGTAGAAGTCCCAATAAAAAATTAAAGAAAAACGAGCAGCGTTCACCCTCTCAACTCGCAGCCAGGACAAGCGGCCACGCGATCTGGAGCCGATCATATGCCGCCAATGTTGATCATAGCCACGTGCTGTGGTTGGCAAAGCACAGGGCACGCGCTGAGTTCCAGACATTGTTATGGCTCGGCTATTGTCGTCGTTGCAGCGATTGGACACGGGCCAACCCGAATGCTTCTCGAGCCCGTAATTATCACGAGCCCAAATCGAGTGCCCACGCAATGCTCGGGTCCAATCTATGAACCGCATTCGAATATCGTCATATGGGTGTACTGCGATCCCCACGTTACGTCATCAAATTTTTCAAAAGAGAGATTGAATGAAAATGCTCGCTTTTGGGCTTGAAATTACACCGCAGCAAAGGAGCTTCTTGGCCAGTGGCGTTGCGTGCGAGTATCCTTGAGCCCCACTAGTGCCAGTAAGCTCGTGTAAGTGAAAAAAACATTCCAATTGAATATCGTTGCACCGCTCCTTTAAAAACCCCAGGTTAGCAGTCACACCTCACTGGTCAAATACTTAATTTTGAGATGAGCCACCTATCACTCTATACAGAAATACTAGTAATTCACTCTACGAGAATGGTCTGCGCCGTGTTCCACTTGCAGTGGCAAACTTTATCGCTTATATGCCTTAACCGCTTATTTATCATCACATTAAGCCGCTGGCATTTTTCGTTTGCGTTTTTTGATCATTCAAAAGACTGTCGTATAAACGCAGCAGCATTTCATTGATTTATTTACAACTGCATACAAGATGTTCAGAACTGGACAAGAACAGGACAGATTGAAACAATGTATCAAGCCCTTGTGATAGCTTGACAATTGCTTTACTGGCCAGACGAAGCTTGCAGCGAAGTTGAGCAGTGATTTTCCCATGACGATTCTCAAGGCTCAATGCAGACAAATGGAACTGACGGTGAGTTACGAGAATGGCTTGATATGAAATCAATGACTCTCTAGACCGCAAACACCAAGGATGTTTGTTTCATCATTCATTCTACCCGAGCAGAAAGATGCATCTCATTCACTTGGGGCATCGAGTGACATACCCATCTAAGACCGTGCTGCCAAAGCTTCATTAATGTTTTTTTTTATACCACAAGAAAGAAAAACAGCAATGTAAAAAAAAAAAAAAAACTCCGAGGACACCTCATTGCTTTTTATGAGTTGTGAAGTAGATGCGAAGTAAAATGGTAAATAACGTGTATTTCGCGGCGTGTCCTCCCTACTCGCCGTTACTAAAATTCGCTTGTTTACCGCACTGGCCACTTCATTGTTTGAACTTCTAGACGATAATGTTAGCGATGTCACGGAGCTAGAAGTCGCTAGAAAAAAAAATGAAAGACGTTTACAATTCCCTGTAATGCCGAATTAGAGTGCAGCTCTTGAGGAGGAGGAGGAGGAGAGGGGAGGGTATGCCCGTGTGACGTCACGATGGTGACTTCACTCGTGACCCTCGTGACGTCTGTGACGTCAATCGCGGCCCTCGTGACGTCACTGGTGACCCTCGTGACGTCACTGGTGACCTTCGTGACGCCACTCGCGACGTCACACGTGACCCTCGTGACGTCATTCGTGGCCCTCGTGACGTCACTGGTGACCCTCGTGATCTCACCCTCGTTACGTCACTCGCGACGTCACTGGTGACCTTCGTGACGTCATTTGTGACGTTACATGTGACTCTCATAATGCCACTATTGGCGAAGTGCGCGATCAAAAGCGTCGCTGTGGTCGGCCTTCCGCGATTGGCCGAATGCTGACTATGACGTCAGCAAAGAACTTCAATTACCATCGAACTTGTTGTTCGCAAGGTAATGACGTCACGAAAGGTAACCATAGGAGGGCGCCACTAAAACATCTCGAGGCTAGAAGCGCGAGCTCATAGCGTTGGCAGTTGCCCTTAATGCACGAGAGCTTGTGCCGCCGAGATGCGCCTTAGACCAAGGAGCTCGCGCCTGCAGCCTTTCTTGCGGTACATCATAAGGTGAAACAGAGTATAGTGACCCTCGTGACGTCATCCATGGCCATCGTAACGTCACTGGTGCCGTCATTCGTGGCCCTCGTGACGTCACGCGGTTACGCCGACGCCGACGCCGACGGCGACGCCGCTCAACCCGGAAGCGAGCGCCTAAAAGCTGCGCTCTAAAAACAATGGTGGTATACGGAACTTGGCCGGGTCTCATACTCCTAATGAGATCAGTTGATTTTCATCTCAGTCACATGCCTCCGTGCCGTGGCACTATCGCCGCTCGCGTCAACCTTCATCACCTCGCACTGGCACGTGTGCGTCGAGCTTCACCGCGTCGCATCGTTGTGTTGGGAGAACAAGGCTTACGCGGGGGAACACCCATGGTAGAGGTCGATGACCTCGGAAATAATGTTCGGTACATATTACATGCCGAACTTTTTTATTCTTGATTCAAGATTCATTTTCCATTCTAAAGAGCGGTGCCGAGAAAGAAAACAACAAGAAACGCGGAACTATATTTAAGTAGTGAAGGTAGTTCCCGCGCAGCTGTCGATCGAAAGGGTCCAGCGGACTCCAACTCAACCCTTGCTTCAATGCCGCTAACTCTTGTAGAATTAAGTGTGTCGCTTTTAACGCTCAACTTTAATTTTTGTTGATATTTGGGAAGAGGGATTCGCAGTACATGATATTAGATGTTTTAGTTTTGTAGGTTCATAAATCTTGGTGGAACACTTTCATTAATCGACGTTTTGGAGAATAATGCTAGGACTTTTTTTTCTTTTTCAAAATTTTTCAAATACGATGTGGGAGAGACACTTTATCTCAAATGAAGTATCTTGCTATGATTAATTTTTTTGCAGCCATTTTTGTCTTAATCTCCGTTACAAACAGACTTTGACTTGAGCTTTATTTTTAAAAAAGAAAGTTGTGTGTAACGTTGTACTTTTTATGATTATTTAAAAGTATTATAATTACAAAATGTAATAAGTAACATACTCCAATATCAAAGATGAACACCCAATCATTAGCAAGGTTTCCCTCATTTAGTGATGCAATCGTTTAATTTTCAACTGATGTTGCTAACACATGCTGGGGTCGGCTCCAAAAAGGCTCCCAAAACTAACATCATATGCCTGCTAAAAGATGCCACTTCGTGATTTCAGAGCGGCTTTGTATTCGTTTTCTCAGCTCAATGATGAGATATCATTCCGTGCATTTTGGAGTGCATTTTTCCTGATATCCGGAACGTGTTTATCAGGGTGTACTTTTCGCCGACAAAGTTTATCGGATTTATTTCTGTTCGATCCCCGATTCTCCGAAATTCCGAGTTTAATTTTTTCGTTTTCCTAATTTTCCAAAATTAAAATAAATAATATTCAGATTCAAACGTACCCTGAGCTTAGAGAAAACTCACCTGTATCGAATTGTATTTCTTCTCATGCGATTTGGTGTTAAAGTCCTTTCCATTCGCATTACAAGCTGTCCCACGACAGATCTCGAAAAGAACTGTGAATACTTTAAAATCCCAAAACGTCTGGGTCTATACTCTGTTTCATACTTAGCGTGCAACGCTAGAGTGTACTAGAAGGGACCGGAGTGCTATTTTGGTACCTCCGCATGTGGAAAAAAACAGCTAATTGAAGCGAGCGAAGTGGTTCGGATTAGCCGCTTTTTATGAAAAACGCGTTTCGTTCCAACGCCAAGCTCGACCGGCACACTGGTTAAGGTCATAGAAACGATAGAACGCCGGAATATATTTTTTATACAACCTAGACGTCAGGCGTCACGTACATAAGTCGCCGCGACCTGACGTCGTCACAACGCCATGCGACATCAGGACGACGCCTTGACGTCAACGTCGTCATCGACGTTGACAACGTGCGTTACACGACATCAAGACTGCGCGCTCTGACGTCATATTGCGTTGACAACTACGACGACGTCAACGTTGATGTTGATGACGACGACGACAACCTCACGGGACGTCAAGATGACGGCGTCCTTGTCAATGCAACGTCATAAGGACGCAAGGTGTCAGTTCATTGACGTCGTTGTCGACATGGCGTAACTCGACGTCACGAAGACGTCCCGACGGCTTCACGACGTCGACGTCATCGTCGACGACGTTACAGGACGTTAAGACTTCGTCGTGACTGCAGGTCGACGTTGATGCTGGCGAAGGCGACGACGTTACACGCCGTCAAGGCTTCGTTGTGACGTTGACGTTCACTATGACGTCAGGACGACGTTAACGTGACGTGCGATGTTTGACGTTGCGTGGGGCGTCGACGTCAACGTCGGCATTGGGCGCGTTCAGTAGCGGCCCCGGAGTCAAGGAGTCACTGACTCCTTCCACTGGACGGCCAAACGTCACTTCCGGTGCACGTAACTCCGGGGCTTCGGAGTCAAGCTCCGAAGCACCGAGTCCGGAGACGGTGCACGTAGAGTCAAAAGAGCTAAAGATGACGTCATTTCCTGACTGGTGACGATTTTCGGCGCTAAAAGAGAAAAAACAAACAAAATGGCGGTATAAGCTGCGTCGGTTCTGTCGCGGGTGTGCGGTTAGCTCGCTTTTGTTAATGAAAAGTGCTCAAGGTAAGACGAATACAGCGTTCGAATTTCTTTTCCAGGTAAGGCTCTTTTCGGAAAATGCATTGGACCATATTTTCTTTGGTTGGAATATGCTAATAAACAACGTAAACGTTCATTTAATGCCGTGTCTTGATCGCCTGTGCACGGAAACTCGGTGAATATCGACGATAATCCTGTCCACGCTGAACAGAGTAAGGCAGGGTACGAACGCGGTTGAACGCTCACGCAGAGCATGATCCCGATTGATGTTTTGTTTGCGTAGCTAA
Organism: Ixodes persulcatus; assembly: GCA_013358835.2. NCBI lineage: Eukaryota > Metazoa > Arthropoda > Arachnida > Ixodida > Ixodidae > Ixodes > Ixodes persulcatus. The sequence continues at coordinate 147,481 of JABSTQ010009795.1, read as the reverse complement.
ATCGGGGTGCACGTTGGCTGACGCTCGCTTCGGCCGACAAAACCTTGATCGCCGAGCGCGGCCGAACTTCCTATACGAATACGAATACATTTTATAAGAAGTTCGTTACGAAGGGCAGAACAAACGTATGGCCGTATAAAAGTATCGTATCCCAATTCGCAACCGACGGCGTAGATTCGCCGAGCTCTATATTTTGCGCGTGCTGACGCCGTTTTTGTCGGTTTTTATAACAGTAGCTGCCTTTGCACCGCCAAGCGAAGGGCTCGATCGCGTTGTATCGCTTCGAACAGCAGCGCTGATGTTTACAGTCACTCGCTTTTTCTTCAGCGACCTTGTCAAGACTTCTTCAATACCGGCGTCAAATAAAAGCGATCGTGCTCGCCATCGTCTGCTTCCAGTTTATTCGGAGACCGTCTGGCACAGGGGCGGAAGCGGAAATTACGTAGAAGCAGGTTTGGAGCCGCGGCTTTTTTTGCCGTTCAGTAGGCGCTCCGATGACTCCGACTCGAGTGACTCCGTTCGGAGCTAAGGGAGCCGCTACTGAACGCGCCCATTGACGACCACGTCCACGTCGTCCTCGATGTGGCGCGCGACGTGATGACCGCGTCACAACGGCGACTTGATGTCGCATAACGGCGTCGTCCTCAACGCGACGCGATGTCACGACGGCCTTACGACAGCATCTTGGAGTCGCGTAACGTCGTCGTGTCGTGGTGGTTTGACGTTACCTCAGACGTCAAAATCATTAAATATACAATATAGGCCATTCTAAAAAAGAGCATGTGGCCGGTGCCATTTTGAGTGTTCGTGCGTATGGCGCGTTCTTTGCTCGCTTTCCGAAGCGACGAACACGCACGTGCTGGACTGTGATTTTGTAAACATTGGAAAGGTCTATAGCCCCTAAGGCGCTATATTGCCCATATGACCTTGACCTGTGTCGTTGCTTGATCGCAGCGAAGGTGGCACTGCCATCAAAGTGGCTTGGTTCCACCTGATCGCTTTCCACATTGACCTTTTGTAGAAATACGCGGTGCGCATGCGCGGAGTATTTCATGCGCCTGGGTTCGAGAGTATCTAGTTCCAAACAATCCGCCATCTTGCATTTCTCGCCTTTGAGCGGTTTCGTTGTGTCGACCTCGGGGCGGAAGATTACGCACGATGGGGACAAAGGTGAGCTTGGGGGAGCCGTATCTATAGGTCACATCGCCTCAATGGGTGAACAGGATGTAGCTGACGTTTTGGGTGTGGAACGGGTGGGAGAGGCCTTGGGCGCGCGTTGTTTTCCAGTCACCTAGTCTCGAACCGATTCGCGTGTCTAGGTGGCAGCACATATTTGCCAAGAGGTCCATTGAAAGCCTGAGCGGAGCCTATTGGCGACGTGCGCGACCGAAAGCGTCGCTGTGGTCGGCTTTCCACGATTGGCCGAACGCTGAATATGACGTCAGAAAAGGATTTATCATCGACGGAAATAAGAGGAATGAAAGAACTTTAATTTTGACGGTGTTGGCAGTGTTCCTTTGAGAGCGCAATGATTTCAAGCTTCCACCATGCTATTTACAAACACCATCGAACTTGTTGTTTGCAAGGTAATGACGTCACAAGGGGGAACCATAGGAGGGCGCCACCAAAACATCTCGGCGCTAATAGCTCGTCCCACTCGTACCTTCCAGAGCCGTTTATTGAGAGAGTTTGGCCATACATTGGTTTGAATAGGCGAGCATCTCGGGCCAACCACAGGCCGCGAAACAGCCCCTAGCGGTGGTCGCGTGCTCTAAATTTGTGCCACGACTATACTTCGTTTCACCTTATGTGCGAGCGAAGGCAAAACTGGAAAACTGGAAGCGCGAGCACGGAAGCTCCGTGCGTTCAGGCTTTGCTCGAGCGCGCGAGCTGGGGAGAAATGCAAAAAGCGCTGGTCTCGCGCTTCTAGCTTTGGCTTCGCTCGCAGGTAAAGTGAAACGAAGTATAATTTGAGCCGTGCCGAGCGGAACTCCGCGTCTCAAGACGCTCGCGCACCCCACCCTTTGCACTGCTTTCTTTCAGCCAGTCTCAGGACGCTGTTCTAGCAGTGCAGACAAAGGCATGGGCACGAGCGCGTGGCTTTGGAAAGTGCCTCCTATGCACGAGGTCTCGTACAAACAATAGCGTTTCGCTGAGCTGCTCACGCGCCTGTGCCTTTGTCTTCACTGTCGACATTTGTGAGATGGAGTAGAGGTCTCCTGATTGGTCGACGCTGTGTCACAAATTTAGTTTACGCTCTAAGCGTGGGGGGAATATTCGGCGCTGGCGGCGGCCTTTGCTCCGCCTATTGTCCAAACTCTCCTAATATACGGCTTTGGTACCTTCTAGTACACTCTAGCAACGCTGTCAAAGCTACTGCCGGGAGCGCGTGGCTTCATCACTGGTGGTGTTTGCGCGAGAACACGTGCAAAGGATCAACGAGATCAAGCCCCATGCTCGCGCCAGTAGCTTTCACATCGTTGCACACTAAGTATGAAACAGAGTAGGAATCTCTTCCCATCCAAATATTCCACCACCCCACGGCCGTGTGGGGTCAAGTGATGGAAGGAGTGTTATAAAAGCTTTAACAATTGCGCCCCCTTTTTGTATGAAATCAGCGGTTTTTTCGAGAAGGGTGGGAACCTTGGAAGGGGTGGCGAATTCAGTCGCCTGACGACAGGGGCACCACGTTTTCAGGGTTACACAACCCTCCCTGAGTCTTGTGAATATGTGAGCGAGATAAGCTCACATAATAGCTCTCCAAAGTTTCTTTTATACCTTCGCATTTATTACAAAGAAAGCTCAATTGGGACAAAGTATCGCACGAACTCAACACGACGACTCATATTTACAAAAAAAAAAACATTTTGTACAGTAAACAGGGAGAAAAAAACTCGCCAAGGAAACAGGTAACACACGCGGGTCTCAGCGTCGTCCTCCTAATGCTTCTGAAAATTCTCGTACAACGTCTGCACCAGGATGTTGGAAGGGCCACAGTAGCCCCGGTAGTCATCGCTTGTCACGTCCCAGATCATGACTCCAGCGAGGGAGCGATTCCGCACGTAGTCCGCCTTCAGAGTCAGGCTCTGCTCGTCTTCGAAGGTTAGCCACTGGTCCCCGGAGTAAGCGTAAGCGCATCCAGCCCGTGGGTCCCAGACCCGGGTCCAGTTCCCCGACTGCAGCTGACGACAGAGCTCGAAGTAGGCCTGGGCACCGGGGTTCTTGGTAATGGGACCCGGCAGACCGCGGCTCATGCCGGCCAGCAGGACCGAACCGGGTCTGTGGTCAGAAGCATCGTCCAGCGTGTAAGCGATGCTCTCGAAAGACACGCTGGGGATCAGCTTGTGTACCGGGACACCGCTCGAGATGGCTCGCTCGATGGCGGAGTCGAAGGTCTGGTTGCCCGGGCCTCGCAGGGGACTCGAGAACTCTGCGAAAACCTGGCTGCGGAAGCCGTGGGCCACCACGACCGCGTAGTCGACATACGAGCAGATCTTTCCTCCGAGGAGCGGCTTGTCGAACAGGTCCGTCTCTGGCTCGAACACTAGGACGAGGGTGAGTCCGTGCCGCTCGAAGTGCACCCAGAGTTTTTGCAAGAGGATGACGATGCCACGACGGCTGTCGTCAGTGCTGCCCGTGAACATGTGGTGGATGACCAGTCCGTCGAAGCCGTTGCCCAGCGTCCAGCGTAACACGGCGCTGCAGAACTGAACCGTGCTGTGCATGGTTTCGGCCGCGTATCGGAACAGGTTGTTGCTCGTTTCGTGATCCCCTACGGAGACGAGGATGCGCAGCGCAGGCCGGACCTTCTTGAGCCGAACCATGTCGCGGTAGAGGTTCGGATGTGTGACCTTGTGCGTGTAGTCGTAATGGAGCATGTCTTCGGTCCAGTCCGCAGCGCCCGACAGTGGGAACACCACATGCGAGCACCACGGAGAGGGCACCTAAGAAAGAAATCGTAGACGAAAGCGATTTTAACGCGAGGTCCGTTGTAATTTGGGTTATTTCTCACGAGCAATCCCTGGTCAATCCCTCTTCGGTACCTGCCTACAACTTAGCCTAACCTAACCTATGACTAACCTAAATTTCACACACGAAATAGTGTCATCATCATCATCATAATCATAATCTCATACGAGGAACTTGATAGTTCCTCGAATAGACTAGCATATATACGCTTCATTGTTGTCAGGCGCAGTCTCTACGGGGGATGAAGTTTAAGCAAGGACGCAGGTGAGCTTGTTTGAGGTAGACATTTTGACATGGGGAGCCAGATCACGAAGACAAACATCCGAAATTATGAACTGCACGTGAGCATGGCCGTCGTACTCGCTAATCATCCTCGAGGGTATATATGCCTACGATCCGCGTACCTGATCGGGACTGTATCGCATGGGCGGCTCCCGGTTGTAGCTGGACACGTTGATCATGCACACGACGAGCGGCCTGTCGGGCCCGGCACTCTGCTGCAGGGTGGCGCTACCCGGTCGCATGTCCTGCAGCACGAAGGGCTTCTCCCGCTTGAGCGTGGTGAGCAGGATGCCCGGCAGCACGAAGATGAAGACCACGAAGAAGATGAGACAGGCGCTGCCAGTGTGCACCAGGGCGCTGTTGATGAACGGGTCGCCCAGGCCGACGGCCGGCTGGCTGCCCCGCACCCCGACCAGCGTCGTCTCTTCGTTTTCCATGCGGGTTCCCTAGGCCTCTGCCATACCTCCACTGCCTCCACTGCGGCGTTGCACCGCTTTCTTTGTCTTCTACCATCGGGAGACAGTTCCGGCTAGATCTGGCACGCCCGGCTGGCACGGACACGGAGGAAACGGGTCTGGCTAAAGCCCCTCGATGTGTTTGCGTTCGTCTTGCACCAATGCACGTCAAATGCGCCAATGCACGAGGACCGTGTCTCAAGCGGTCCTTGGTAGCAGCAAATGGCGGCGCGGCACTGAATGAGCGGCCCTTGGAAGCGAATGGTGATGGAGCACCCGGCTCGTGGCACGTGTCTTGCGCGTTTCCACAACAATGGTTGGTGGCAGTGGCGTAGCCATGATTTTATTTCGGGAGGAGGGGGGGGTCCAATGGCATGAATCCCCCCCCCCCAAATGACGAAGCAGGGTGAGCTCGGCGGTACGCGGAACGCTCACGCAAAGATTAGCGAGGCGTTGTTAAGATAAAACGGGCAAACCTGCATTGTCATTTTTGAAAGCGGAGCAGGCTTCATCTACAAGAATAGGGGCGTGGTGGCTCACTGTTCTACTGTGGTCGTAGTTGCAGCCCACCAACTTTAAAAGCTTCCTCGCAGCACAACACTCTCCCCCCTCCCCTCCGCTTTTTGAGGTAGCACTGCATTACCAACGCGTGAAGGCCAGACAAACACCAGTGTCCGCTCTGTTCCATGGGCGCCGCCATGTTCGTTTATGCTGACGCAGTGACACGGTAAAGGTGGAGGGGGGGCTGCACTTTTAGCGAGAATCCTTTTTTTTAGAAACCTTTGATCACATGGTAGTGCAAGAACGTCGGAAAGGCATAGTCACGAAGCTCCAAGAACACCACCAATGCCAAGAGTGCTGTAAAGAGCAAAAACCTTGTTTTATGCGCCGCCCCTTCTTCCCAAGAGCCTGCGCTTGAGATTACTATTTCACATTTTTATCGCTGGGGGCTAGGATTTCGGACACTGGTCTATAGGCAACCTGCAATGCTGTTTGGTTTGGCGCTATCTAGCGACTGAAGCAAGAAACATTGGGTATGCCTGGGAACGGCAGTTGCATTGTTCAAACGTTAGCTATTACTCTGATGGCGCCGCTATAGCCTAGTGTCTGAAGCAAGAAATACTGGGTATGTCAGTAAGCCGTGATCGCATGACCTGCAAGTACGACGGAAGCCGCGGCCTGGCGGGTCAATCGGAACGTGACGTATCACCGGAGTGCGATTTTACTCAGCACCTCCTAGACAGCTTTATAGCCTGCGCGTTACGTCACATGACGTCACGTCCGGGAGGCCGGCACAGGCGCTGATTGGATGCGAGTGCCGCGTCAGCCTTCGCGTGGGACTATGATAGGAAACGAGCCCAGCGGGGCGAACGCTGACGCGCCACTCGCATCCAATCAGCGCCCGTGCCGGCCTCCCGGACGTGACGTCATGTGACGTAATTAACGCGCAGGCTTTGCTGTCTAGGAGGTACTGTTTTACTGCGAAGAAGTATCAGGATTTTCGCTGCGTCATGCTCCAATATGCGTGCGTGGCACTCGTATGCGTAGCGGATATAGAAGCCGTCGGCACGCAATAAGGAGCTTATCGTTCACCCTTTGCCAAGTTTCACCGAGGCTGGGGTAAAAACTTGGGCTGTCACTCTACTGGCACCGCCTGGCTGTTACCGGCAGGCTATGCTGTCACAAAAAAAAAAAAAAAAAAAAAAAAAAAAAAAAACTCGACGCTTAAAAATTAGTGCAACCGTCCTCGCACAAACACTATTAGTCCCGTGCGCGACCGAAAGCGTCGCTGTGGTCGGCCTTCCACGATTGGCCGAACGCTGACTATGACGTCGGAAAGGGGATTTATCATCGACGGAAATAAGAGGAATGAAAGAACTTTAATTTTGACGGTGTTGGCAGTGTTCCTTTGAGAGCGCAATGATTTCAAGCTTCCACCACGCTAATAACAAACACCATCGAACTTGTTGTTTGCAAGGTAATGACGTCACAAAGGGGAACCACAGGAGGGCGCCACCAAAACATCTCGCCGCTAATAGGGGCCCATATATAGGGCGAGGGTAATTCTGAACAATCGCAAGGCCAGAATCTATTATCTATTAAAGGTTTAACAAATTCTTGCTACAGAACTTGATGCCGAAGGAAAGAGTCTTATTTTCGCTAGGCCGCTTTACCTTGCAGTGTGGTCCAAAGGCAGCAGCGGCATATCCTCGGGGCGATGAGAGGTCGTCAGTCCGAACTCGATCGTTCCGTCACTCGGAGAAATGACATCACACACAAACATGCAAACGTACTCGCCGAACGTGGAAACGAACTTGAATACCCCTCCGCCTATATGCGTAGTGAGAATATGAAGGCTCCTCGGAGTTTCTGATGTTCCGTGCAACGAAAATATTGATCTAATAACGAATTGTATCGGATGCCACCTCGGCATGCAAAGCAGAAAGCAAGACGGACTTCATCGCATCCGTGAGATACCATCGGAGGGAAATTTCACGAATTGAGGGAAACTTCGCCAAAAATAGGGAAATTTTAGGCGTCCAATGAAAGAGGGAGAAACATGAAACGCCCGTCACGTCTGCGCTACAGGCGGTCGCCCTCTGTCCGGGGGCTCTATTCCCAAACGTCTATCGTCTCCTTAAGATCCTAGCACTCTGCGCGTAACAACAGCGGAAGCTGAGCGCTCGTTCTCTTCACTACGACGGTTGAAAACATACCTGAGAGCGTCCACCTCCAATGAGTGACTGCTCGGTCTAGTGCTTTTGAATGTTCACTACGACATTGAAGTTCAAGCGGTGGACATGCTGGATATTCTTCGCCGTGAACGCACGCGGCTGCATCTTAATATGTAGGTGCTTGGCGTTAATGAAATGATCAAGAGGGCCTGTAAATTGCTTTCTGAAATAACTAGTGACAGTTACTTTTTTATTCGCGGTAATTTCTAGTCGAAAGCACGTAAGCACGCAGCGCCACCCGTTGCTTACAGTGCAATTGTTTTTACAATTCATTTAATATTCCTTACATCACTGACATTGTTTTATATTATCACCATGGGTGCGTTTTATTATGTCCTCTTTAGTTTGATTTAACTATGCATTTCAGTGAGGATAGTTTGTTATACTTTGCGTTGAAATTGCCATCCTTCACCCCACAAATGTTTCAAAATATCCGTTCTTTATATATCTCAGATCAAGTTCCAGATCCCGTCAAATAAGCATGAATAAGAAATATTGACTATTTTATGTATTTGTGCATTTTCTACCCTACAAACATTCCTCCCGAAAGCATATAAGTTGGAGATAGTCCGCGCTTCAGCTTTGCTCCGTGCCCCGTGCAAGACCGGCTGCATGAGCAGGGTAGCGAGCAGGCTCTCCGGGGGGAGCAGCTTCGAAATTTGGGGAGAGAGAGGGGGGGGTTCGAACCCCCCCCCCCCATCCCCCCGCCCCCCCTCCCTTGCCTACGCCACTAGTTGGCGGTACTTGAAAGCGTGAATTTTCTCACGGGACTTTAGGTCTGGCTGGTCTAGCGGCCGCATATGTTAGCGCACCGCGCTCGGAGTACGTGGAGCTAAAGCTCGCGCTGCAAAACCGAATTTCGAACAATATGTGCGAATTTCGCACATATTGTTCCTTTTGATATAAGCATATGCCACTTGTAAATGCTCAACAGCTATTGAGAACTTACGAGCGAGCTTATTGCACTTCACGCCCACACCTTCGGAAATAGACAACGATTCAGTACAACCAAGCATGGCAACATTATTGCCATGATTGGTGGTTGCAACCACCAAGCATGGCAATACAGAATGAGCAAGCCATGTCAAGGGTCAGGGGTCAAGGGGAAAGGAGTCAAGAGTATCTATTTGAACGAAAGTCAACTTTTGGAGTTTGTGGACGGCGGATTCGCCATCAAACCTCATCAAGACTTCTTGAGTAAGCCTGGGAAGTCTTAAATTCCCTGGGAGCGATGGATTTCGCTCTTCGAATGTTTCATGGGGGCATGGGGTGCTCACGCACTGCTCTCGGAATGTCGTTGATACCTGCTCCGCCACTGCCTGGGAGTGGAGGGTCAACGAGTCTTCGACACGCTGCCTTCATCCCGCGCTGTCGCTGTGCCGTTGCCACTGTTAAGAATGGAACCTTCGGCGACCTTCTTCCGAGTTTCAACGCTGCGGAAACGAGTCACGATCTGTCCGGGACCGTCGCCCGCTGGTCGGGGCCTGCGCGAAACGAGTCCCGACGAGTCCGGGACCGTCGCCTGCGCGTCTGGGCCTGCGGAGACAGGTCTCAACGCGCCCGTGACGTCAATGGGACGCGTGTGTGTGCGTGTGGGTTCGTGCGCTCAGGAAAGGGAGAGAGGCATGGCCTAACTGCGGAGGACTTTGGCTGCGTCGCACATGGCGGCGGACTTTGCTGCAACGCACTTGGCGGCGGTTTGCGACGTCGCACCTGCTGCCCTGGCGGAGAGTGAGGAAGAAACGGACCCTATATAAGGCGGAGCGTGAGGCTGCTCCGATTGTTCTCTCTGATTTGGACGACTGTATCGCAACCATGTAATTAAACCGTTCGTTACGTTACCAATTCTCCCACCTCCACTGAACCCCTGTGTTCTTCACTTCGGGGAATGGACGTCGTCAAAGGCCAGGAGGCCTCCGGACGTGCGGCTTAAAACCCGCCTCTCCCCAACTGGTTGGCAGCGGTTGGGATCGGACCATGCGACATCGTGCTACATCTGTGGGTGAGCGTTTGGGCTTTGCTTTGAGATTCGCCAGGCTTCAGATTATGGGTAATTAATTTTGAACTGCTGGGAATCCTTAGTGTTTGACTCGTACGCTAGGTTTCTGTACAACCTCGCGACAAGTTTCAGAACAAAGCAAAAGCTAGAAAGCAGCGATCATGGATCCAATGAGGTTACTGAGAACAGATTTACTCTGTTTATGTGAAGAATTGGGTGTAGAGGTGGAGCAAAAGATGAAGAAATCTGAGATCAGAAAAGCAATTTCAGAGAGCGCGGAAGCAGAGGAAATTAAAATTGCGTGGGAACTACTTCAGAACGCTAAAGATGAAGCTACAGCGAGTGAGGAACGAGCTCCGACTGCTGCGAGAGAGGAACGAGCGCAGGCTGCGACAGAGGAGCTTGCGCTGAAAAGGCTAGAGCTCGAAATTGAACAACAGCGATTAAACTCGCAGAACAGTAGAGTTGGGGCTCCGGTACGAGCAAGTGAGACCGAGTCGTATCAAATGAAGAAGCTCCTGCAGCCGTTTAAAGTTGGGGAAGACGTGGGCCTGTTCTTAGTTAACTTTGAGAGGACATGTGAGAAGTTGAGCTTCGCCCCAGAAACGTGGCCGCAACGGCTTTTGACTTTGTTGCCCTGTGAGGCTGCAGAGGTTGTCGCGCGCCTTAGTGCTGGAGACGCGGACGACTACAACAAGGGGAAGTCCAGCCTTTTGAAGCGGTACCGCCTTTCTGCCGAGGCGTTCCGTCAAAGGTTTAGAAACGCATCCAAAAAGAGCAGCGAGGGCTACTCGGAATTCGCGTACGCGTGCTTAAAACCAACTTGATAGAATGGTTGAAGAGCGAGGAAGTGTACGAGAGCCGAGACAAGGTAGTCGAATGTGTGTGCCTCGAACAGTTCTTTCGTAGCATTCCGCAGTCAGTCAAGCTCTGGGTGCAGGACAGGGTAGGAGTCGACTCTGTCGAAAGGGCCGCTGAGCTAGCCGAAGAATACGCAACGCGTAGAAAGCTGAGCGGAGAGGAAAGCGAACCCGGCCGGAGCGATCAGCGCAAGCCCTTTCATCAGGGAAACGGCTCGCGAGAAAAAAGGCCTGAGAAGCCCGAAACAGGACAAAAGGTCCCAGAAAAGAGCAGAGAACCCTTGAACGAAGACGAGACGCGGAAAAGCCAAACAGGGCAGTTCGAGGCTAGGAAGCCGTTCCTGTGCTTCAACTGTCAGGAGCTGGGACACATAGCGGCCAGATGTAAGAAACCGCGGGTTGTGTTCTCGTACGTGAACGGTTGTGACAAGGACCTGAAGCTTCTTCGTCCCTATCTTCACGAGCTCCAGGTAAACGGAAAGCCGTGCAGGGTGCTTCGTGACAGTGCCGCGACGATGGACGTTGTTCATCCGCCGTATGTAACGACATCCGATTTTACTGGAAAGGTAGTTTGGATCAAGCAGCTGCTTGAAAAGCACAGTGTCTGTCTGCCTATAGCGACAGTAAAGATAACTGGCCCGTTCGGAGAGATAGTAACCGAGGCGGCTGTCTCGCAAACAGTCCCGTTGGAGTATCCTTATTTGCTTTCTAACCGGTCAGATTTCCTGCTGCGCGAAAGGGGTCAACAACTGGGAGAAGGACTAGTTCAGTCGTGTACGAGGTCCAAATCGCGTCAGCTCGCCCCTTTGCTAACGAGTGATCCAGAGCCAGAGGCAGCTGACGGGGAGCAAGCACTCCCAGAGTTGGAGGCAGAGAACCGGGATGAGGGGGAACAGGTGGTAGAACAGCCTGACCTCGTAGCACGAGAAAGCGTACGCCGTCCCAACGAGCCGGCGAAAAAGGCGGAGGAAGACGGGATCATTAAAGGATCTCTCGTAGCTCCGACGTCACGTAATTTTGATCGTCTGTTGCGAGTAGACAGAATGCCTTTGACAGCCGAGCAGAAGAGCGACCCTAGTTTGTCAGGGTCACGCGATACAGCTCAGGAGATTGCTAGGACCAATGTGACGGGGCATGAAAAAGGCAGATTGTTTTATCGGCACTATAAGGACCGCATTTTCACTTCTATAAATCACGTGAAAATCGATCACTATGACTTCAGGGTAAGAAACAGGAAAGGCAAATTTAATGGCAATGCCGATGGGTTGAGCAGATTTTTCTGATATCACGAAAAGCGGTAGGGATGATCTCAGAGGTCTTCGTCATCCACGGGAATGAGGATCTAAGGGGGGGGCACTACATTAAAACCCCAAAAGGACCTCACAAATTGCGAAGAGTTTTTGTTTTCTGTTCATTGTGACCTCTTTGGAAAAATGAGTTTTGTTTTGGCGACAGCGGGTCAATTTACATTGTTTTGGCAAAATATGGTAATCCGTAATCCAGTCTGGCGGATCTCTGGCGAATTCCGAGCGTTTGACTGCGGTGTGGCGTGGTGTTGTGGGGGACGTTTCCGCTAATGCCTCCGTTGTAAGAGGTTTGGGAGTTTGTTTAGTGCTTGCGGCGTCTTCTCAAGGCCTACTCCAAGCCCACCTCTTCAGGCCAGCGATTGTATCCCCGGCCATTCGAGGTTTCCCTGCCCCCGGAGGGGCTGTTAAGAATGGAACCTTCGGCGACCTTCTTCCGAGTTTCAACGCTGCGGAAACGAGTCACGATCTGTCCGGGACCTTCGCCCGCTGGTCGGGGCCTGCGCAAAACGAGTCCCGACGAGTCCGGGACCGTCGCCTGCGTGCCTGCGGAGACAGGTCTCAACGCGCCCGTGACGTCAACGGGACGCGTGTGTGTGCGTGTGGGTTCGTGCGCTCAGGAAAGGGAGAGAGCCATGGCCTAACTGCGGAGGACTTTGGCTGCGTCGCACATGGCGGCGAACTTTGCTGCAACGCACTTGGTGGCGGTTTGCTACGTCGCACCTGCTGCCCTGGCGGAGAGTGAGGAAGAAACGGGACCCTATATAAGGCGGAGCGTGAGGCTGCTCCGATTGTTCTCTCTGATTTGGACGACTGTATCGCAACCATGTAATTAAACCGTTCGTTACGTTACCAATTCTCCCACCTCCACTGATCCCCTGGGTTCTTCACTTCGGGGAATGGACGTCGTCAAAGGCCAGGAGGCCTCCGGACGTGCGGCTTAAACCCCGCCTCGAACACCACCAACGACGTCAGCGGCAGCCGCTTCTGGAACTCCGACGAGAGACGTCTACCAATTGGAGGCTGTCGACACCCTCAGCGCGAACTATGAAAAGTCGTGCAACATGGACCTGGGGCGTCATCGGTTCTGCCAGCGTTATCAACAGCCCGAAGGACCATTGTCGGATTATTAGACTACCCTACGGGACTTGGCAGTTCCGGCCGTTGCGACCAATCGGGGCACCACCATCGGCTCCTATCAAGCAGAAAAAATAATGAAGCAGACCAAACCAACCATGGTAGCCAAAGACATGGCGCCAGCGATTTGGGGTCGCGTGGGACTTGCCCGAACGACTTATGGCGGCAAGGTGACACCGAAGAACAAACAAAAACAAAATGTGGTGGTCCGGAAGGTACTGAGTCCCTTCAAAGTTGGCCTCGTCATAGGTAAATGAGTTCAATCTGTTCAATCATATGACTGTATACCCATGAGCTGTTATTAGATTAGTATTTTTCTGTTGTCTTTGCAGAAACAGTGCAACAATGGAGACACCAGAACAAGGTGCCTGTTCAGCCAGTCATCACTAACATGTCGACAGTCCTGCCACAAAAGATCCAGGACTCCCGAAAAGCTCTGAGGCGCCTGGGTTTTGAGGATTTTTAATCTTCATCAGCCGAAGTACTTAATTATGCTTTACAAGCACTCAACTGCAAAATAAAAGTAAGAAAGACTAACATCTGGCTTTGCTTTTGTGCATCTATATAATAATGTACTGTTTGCAAGTGGTGCCAGTAGCAAGTGGTACCGCTAGCAAGTGGTGTACTTGCTAGTGGTGCCTGTTCAATAAACCACTTGCAAGTTGCAAGTGGTACCACTTGCAAAAATTTTCACTTGGGTGTCGTAGGCTATGGTAAGTAACCTGGTGTTTTACGAGTCCTGCGTCATCGCACGCATTTTTACTGTGTCCAATAGCTGAAAACATCCATTTGGCTACAGGATAGACAAGATTCCCGAATTCGAACAGCTGGGTCGCTAAACTCGTCAGACACAACTTTCTTCGTGTTATGACATAGCGGGGGGAGGAGCCGAAAGATTGCTGCGAAGTTTTTTTTTCTCACAAACCCGCAGATCCGTAGATCTTCGTGACGTTTTTCATTGAAAGGGGGGAAAATCCCTACTACTCCCTAGGCGCCGAGCTAGAGCAGCCCACGGAGACGAGCTGCGACCTTGATGGTCTCTAAAAAACACAGCGGAGGCTTGGGTAATTGCATTCTAAAATCAACACCGTCGAACTTGATAGTCTGATATCGTTCTTATTTCCGCCGATAAAGCAGAATTTACTACAAAAACGTCCCTGTCGTCCCTTTTATTTATCTCGGCCTTTGATCAGAGTGTACCCCGACGTGGCTAAGTCACAACCAGCCGAGTAGCATTGTCCACCTTTGGACGGATTTCGCTTACAGGCAGTTGTCCACCATCAGCGGGAGATAAAATCATTTTATGATAGACTTTCAAAGATAAGCCAAACTGGGATTAATTCTGCGTTCATGAACTGAAATAAGAGTAATGTCAGTTTGATCAATATTGACAGTGATGTTTCGAGAACGTGAGGACACCAAGCTTTCGTCGTACACAACCAAACTTTTCACCGTCGACTCGAACACGCACCATCAAATTTGACGTTCACAACTGATCATCCTGACCCTGGCGTCAAAGTTGTGAACTATAAAAGGACGTCACTGAACGCGCCTGCACACAACGAGCCCTGGCACGAGCCTCTCGATTGAAAGTCTGTCATGGCCGCTCGTAAGTTCATGGAACGCGCCCCGTTTTAATTCCAGAATCTCTAGAACCATAATTTAGAAAATTGCACGCTGTGCTGTTTTTCGTCATCTCTCAGTTGGAACGCCTTTAAGCAGGGTCGTCGAAACAGAAGAACGGGGAGGGGGCGATTCACCCCCCCCCCCCCCCCCCAAGTGGCGTTCCAAAAGGGGGCGCAAAGGTCATAAGGATGTAAGAGGGGGGGGGGGGGATATCGCTTCAGCCCCGGACTATAGCATTTTAGAGAGTTATAATAAAAAAAAAAAAATGGCATACGTTTACAGTTCTCTATAATGTTGAATTAAAGCGCAGCTCTTGAGGACGAGGAGGGGAGGGCACGGAGGGGAGGGTATGCCTCTCCGCGCCCCCTCCTCCTATCCTGTTGCTTTCTCATTTAGCGGGGAAAATTGGTGTCAAAATCACGTGACGTCAACTTCCCCGCTAAATATAGTGAAAAAACGTCCCATAATGCAACTCGGCGCGGTTACGCCGACGGCGACGCCGCTCAAGCTCGAAAGGGGCGCATAAAGGCTGAACTCCATGGAGCGAATAACTGACGAACATTGCCCGACGGCACGCTCGCTTTGTGCGTGAAGTAGCAGCCACTGTGCTGATTCCACGCGCAGAGCAAAAGCCGCCAGGCAAAATTCGTCGATTTTTCGCTGTATATTCGTCCCATAGAGTTGCGCTCTAAACATTCGGGGGAAGGGATATCCCCCTTCTTCACTACTACCACCCCGCCCCCTTCTTTCTCTCTCTTTCGCGAACAATTTCTACGGCCCTTTCTGACCCCTATTCGCGTGTGTGTTTGTGTTGGTCATACCTTTTTTTTTCCTTTCCCCGGCTTTTTCTCGCCATTCCCCGTCGCCTCCTCATCTCTCAGTCATTACCGACGTCTCTATACACAACGCCTGTGGGTGACCCCGGTGGCGTTGTTGACAGTGGCGGAAGATGAGCTCTCAAACCGCGTACACCGCGCACGGCTCCACAATATCACAAAGTTCAATCTTCGCCTCGATTCTGAAGCGAAGATTTTGGCCTCAAATAACTCCTTCCCAAAGTTGTGAAACGTCACTTTGTCGTCAGCAATAACTTCCACAAACGACGATCTTGCGACGAGAAAGTTCAGAGTATTTACAGCCCGCCTAGGTACAATCTACGTTTCATTGACTCTATCGCGGCGTAGGGATGTAGGGACACCCGGGCGCGACGTCATCAGTGCAGCCGTTCAATCGGCTGGCCCCACGGTGTTGCTCGCGCGCGCTCCGATGAAGCTCGCTACAACTTTGTGCCCAACATTCTCGCTGGAATTTGAGCACCGAGAGAGCTTGGATGATTGACATCTCGTCCCGCGTGACGCCAACGTCGCGGGAGTCCAATCAGCACGCTCCGCGAACTTCGTGCCCAACTTTGTGTCTGACGAGTTTAGCGACCCCATGGTATCTGTTTTTAAAGTGGCTCGCCGCTCCATCGCTCACCTAAGTAACTTGTGCGTGAACTGGAACATTACCATCGAGTCCATCCCTAACTTTTTTTTATTCCGAAACAGGGGTGGCACTCAGTTCGTCGAACAACGTTTTAGCGAACGCCGACTTTTCATCGAAAGACACTTTAGCGAATGGTCGGCCGCCGCGAAGCGGCGTTCACGGGTGGGCCAGGAGGGTTAACATTTTTCTAATGAGCCGCCGCAGACTGTCGCCGTCGCAGACTGTCTCCACATCGCCCAGTGGGGTTTAGAGTAAAGGACCCCACTGTGGGGTCCTTTTACCCTAGACCCCACTGTGGAGATGTGGAGACAGTCGCAGACTGTCTCCACATCTCCACAGTGGGGTCTAGAGTAAAAGGTAGGCGATTAATTGGTCTAACAAGCACGTAGCTTTCACTCGTGGAGATGAAAAGCCTGTCTTTATTCTCCTTTTCCCCGTAGCCCGCACATTTCACAGTCGTCTTTTAAGCGTGCAAGGAGGACCGACTATGACGTCAATTTCGTTGCGTGTGCTCGCGCACACCGGCGGCTACTGGCTCGTGGAAAGATCGTGCGCCTCCTATTATACTAAAATGTTTGGTTCGTGTCCCCCGCAAAGAAATGAAGACACCGAACTCTGGACACCTACCGCCATCTATGAGCGACGGCGGCAAGCCACGTATCTGGTTGCCGCCGTCGCTCATAGATGGCGGCAGCTTTTCCACTCTGGCTTGCCGACTTGTCTTTATTGTCTAAAACGATGCAAACTGTAATCATAGACACGCAAAAAAAAAAAACTCGCATAAAGAAAAAAAATTTCCCCGCGCGCGCGCCTTTTATTTTTGGCGGTTTTCTCCCCCGCTGCTCACCTCCTTGCTTCTTTTGATCAGTGACGTCAAAAATCAGGAAATTTAGAAGCTTTGTAGGCGACATTTCTATAATATTTAATAACGGCAATCGTAAAACATGTTTTTTTTTTTTTTAACGCAATTGCGAATGCACTATGGCCCTTCTTTTTGAAATACCAAAAATCAGAGTCCGGTGTGATGTCGCTTCCTGGATTTGTAACCTCCCTCGAAAAACTTGGCGGCGCTCGAGCAGAGGATGATCGCCGAGTCGGGGAAGAAACCGGTTTTTTCCCGCCCCGGCGCCCTTCTATCCCGCCTCCTCACCTCCTCCTTGCTTCGGGTCGCGGTGGCAACGGCGCTTTGCTTCGTAGCGTGGAGCGGAGGTCCGAAAGAAAGTCGACTCGCAGGAGACCGCAAAATTTGACTCACTGCACTGGCGCAGATCGCGCGGGAACTTCAAATTAGGCATTCGGAAATTGTTTTTTTTTTTTTTTTAAATTCACAAATACTGAATTCTTAAGTTTCGAATTTTGAGGGTAATGTCCCGGCATCGTTTCGGATAATAAAGAAAAAATATGATTTTGATGTGTCAGTGCCCCTTTAAGCGTAAAATGCCGATCCTTAGGGCACCTTGCGCAATAGCCCAGTCGGCACTCATTGATAGACTGTCGGAAAATGTCAAAGCAGCCATATTGTGGCGGTCAAAGCAGCCATATTGTGGCGCCAAGAGGCATCTCGGGAAAATAAGTGGGCAAAAAAAAAAAGGGGGGAGCCTTGCCAGCTGACATAACATCAAAGTGAGTGAACTTCCCGTGGTGGAAGAGGCAGACATCAGCTTTAATACAGACCGAAATTGGGAGTGCAGTGGATGATGGAAATAAATAAAAAGATAGGAATGCGACAAAAAGGTTTTGGGAGCAACACTTTCTGACCGCACAGGAGGGGAGAAGAGTAGAGGGTGAAGAGGCACGGGAATGTATATTAAACAAACAATCGAAGAGGCTATCTCCCAGCCTGAGCAGAGGGGGACAGTGGATAGCACTGGACCGCAGCAATGTAGAGGAGGAGCTGAATTGTGTAACAATGGAACGACCACAAGAGAATGGGATAATGCAAAAAGTAAGGTTCCAGCAGGTACAGCGACAGGCCCAGACGACATCCCCATGGAACTTATAAGGGCGCTGGAAAAAACGAGCAAATTGAAGTTACTGCACATGATTGATCAAATAATTAAGGGAAAAGAGGTACCCAGTGATTGGCAACTAGGTAAGATTATACTAATATATAAAGGCAGAGGAAGCAAAGGAAACATTAAAGGAGCTGTGCAACGATATTCAATTGGAATGTTTTTCACTTTACACGAGCTTACTGGCACTAGTGGGACTCAAGGATACTCGCATGCAATGCCACTGGCCAAGAAACTCCTTTGTTGCGGTGTAATTTCAAGGACAAAAGCGATCATTTTCATTCAATCTCTCCCTTGCAAAATTCGATGACGTAACGCGGGGATCGCAGTACACCCGTATGACGATATTTGAATGCGGTTCATAGATTGGACCCGAGCATTGCGTGGGCACTCGATTTAGGCTCGTGATAATTGATAGCTCGAGAAGCATTCGAGTAGTGGCCCGTGTCCAATTGCTGCAACGACGACAATAGCCGAGCCATAACAATGTCTGGAACTCAGCGCGTGTCCTGTGCTTTGCCAACCCCAGCGCGTGGCTATGATCAACATTGGCGGCATATAATCGGCTCCAGATCACGTGGCCGCTTGTTCTGGCTGCGAGTTGAGGGCGTGAACGCTGCTCGTTGTTTTTTAATTTTTTTCTGGGACTTCTAATGCGTCGGGTGAAAAACTAAGGCGTGTTTCATAGGTCATTAACGTCAGGGATCCGTTCTAAGCGGTATTTGCGCAAAGTAAAAAAATTGTTGCATAGCCCCTTTAAGTCACATCACCCAATAACGGTAACTTCCGTTCTTTAGAAATTACCTATGCACACAGTAAAGCGGAGAATGGAGGAAGGAGCAAAAGACATGAAAATACTGGGTGAGCTCCAAAATGGATTCCGAAGATATAGAAGACTGGAAGGTAACTTATTTGTCACCACACAATGTATATAGAAATAACAATAAAGAACCAAACTCCTTTATGGTTAGCTTATTTAGACACCAAGGGAACGTACGATAATGTGAGCCAGGAAAAACTCTGGGGTCAGCTGAAAGAGTATAATTTAGATGCAAATTTGGTTAGGTTTCTTCAGCAGGTGCACACAGACAATAAGGTAGTTATAACATGCGAAGCAGAAACTACACAACCCGCAGCAATAAGAAGAGCGCTCAGGCAGGGTTTTCCACTGTCAGCTCTTCATGATATATCTCAGTGAAATGGAAAACAAATTAGAGTAGAGCAACTTATGTTTTGATGCGAGTTATATGGAAAGAGGGAGAAATGTAATACAGGTAATTCCAGGACTGATGTATGCCGCCGACACTTATGGCAGATAACCAGGATACGTTACAGGAACTAGCTGGAATAAGTGGAGAGGAAGGGGACACATTGGGCATGAATTTTAGTAATGACAAGTCTGGAGTGACTGTGAAAAGAGGGAACCCCTGAGGATACAAGACATTGTAATAGACCATGTAGGAAAATACAAATATCTGGGAGCCTGGCTCAATGAGGGAAGGAAATATCTAGAGGAACAGGAGGAGAACATATTTATAAAATAGAAAATAAATGCTTTTATTGTGTAACTCAAGGCACTATAGAACTAATATAATAGATATGAAGTGGTAAGAAATAATTGGAAAAGAGTGATGGTACCAGGACTGTATTTTGGCAATGCGGTACTGTGCATGGAGTCAGGTTCAATCAGGATTAGAAATTCCACAAAGAAGCGTAGGCAGATTGGCATTGGGAGCACATGGAAAGACACCAAATGAGGGAGTACAGGGGGACATGGCTGGTCGTCTTTTGAGAGCAGAAATGCAATTAGTAAGTTGAAATTTGAACAAAAACTGGAAAATGGCGTAATGTCAAAAATGTATTTATTTGAGATAATAAGTACAAGATAGTCAGATATGTAATCAGGGTGTCTAGCAAAATATTATCTTGAAATTCCCTGACTTTTCCAGGTTTTCCCTGACAATTACAGGTGAAATTCCCTGACAATTTCAGGTGAAATCCCCTGACCACTGTAGAGGCGTCCGCGCCCGCACAGGTGTGGCCCAGGAAGCATGAAGGGAGGTACTGCGCCTTCAAGAATGCCATTGGTAGTGTCGTCCCAATATTCGACAAGCACATCCATCTGTTGCTTCTGAGTCACTTTGTTGAGAGACTCGTCAAACGAAACAACAACGAAATGCGCACTGGCGAGGCTTGATAGCAGCTTATTCCGAAAGTAGGGCACAATACCATGGCAGACGGTATCCTACCTTGTCCTTCGCTAACTGAAGTTCTGCAGCGACTTCCCACGCGGGAAACATGAGAGGGACGACTGAGGCTGATGCTGCTGTAGAATAAAGGGATCCGTGAATCGCTATCGAGTTTTAAGTACCAAATTATTTCGGCCTTTGTCACAGCGCTCTTCAGTAGAAAGCCGCTCATCAATGTCTTCACACTTGTTGTGGTGGCTGCAGGCTCCTCAGGGGCACATGTGCGGTCTCCGCAACATCCGACCGAAACGTTCGTTGCTGCCGCAAAAAATTACAGATGTCCAGATTGGGAACGGATTGACTGCGACTTCAAAGCAGCAAGGTGCTTTTTGCTCGATGCGTGACTGGAAACTGCCGTGTTTCCCATGTTGCTCAAAGAAAACATTTTGCGGCTCATTGAGCACTGAGCACTGTGAGGATCACTTTGCACGGGCTTAATCCAGCTTGCATATTCCGATATATTCGGATTCGTCCAGTCCGGATTAAACAAGCACTTTCTTGCCGCCGACATCGTCAACGAAGAGGCCACTTCCGGAAACACGACGCTCAACGACACACGTCAATACCGAATGTGACCCAGTCGAACCCCGAAAGTTCGACCTAAAAATCCGGTTCGACAAAAGTTCGCGACACCCCTAACTGTGACGCACACTTTCGGTTACTTTCGGATCGGATTGGATTAAATTGCGGTCTGCGGCTTTCCCATTTGTTACTAAATCTAGTATCTTTAACTGGATTTAGCCTAGTGTCGTCCCCTTAATCCAATCCAATCCAATGCATGGCTTGGACTGAATTTGTCGGCTGTTCCCTGTGCATCGGGTAGCACACTACATCGGGTGAGCAGAGCCCGCGTTCCGCTCTAAGCAGTATTGCCTATTTTTCTGCCCCCCAGTCGTCGAGCCTTTGCTCAGAGAAGTCGATGGCGTTTCCGGCTCATTTTCCCTGACCGGGCTCGCTTTTTGTCAATTTCCCTGACAATTCCCTGATTTTTCCCGGACAATTAAAATTTCCCTGACAATTCCCGGTTTTCCCGGTCGCTAGACACCCTGGTAATTTAGATAGAGTATCAAATACTCGCGATCAAAAGTATTTGCAAGATACCAAGATACTTCAAGAAGTATTTAAAATGCAGTATCTTGAGTAGAGTATTTGAGATAGGCACAAGTCTGGCGTAAAAAGTGGAGTGAGCGGGACCCGGGGGGAAGAGGGGGGGGGGGGGGGTAGCTTTGGCATTTTGGGGGGATTTCGAACCCCCAAACCAACCCCCTGTCTACGCCACTGCTCACGCCAGTGCTCAGTTTTGTATATGTGCCTTTCCATGGGTTTTTCTTGTCCTTTGCCCGTAGCATGTTGCGGTCATGGGAAAGGAGAAGAGGGGAATCAAAATCGGGGCCAGGCGTCCTCTTTCGGACAATGCAGTTCTGCGAAACTCTGTTCGCACCATGTCAACGACGATACTCCCCCGGGCCATAACTCACGCGGGAGAGGAGTGTCGGACCGTCCTCATCGACACCACCGTGTTCACACGCGTGACACTCGAATGTCTGTGACAGGGTGGCACACTTTGCTGTTGCTGGCTCTCTCTTCCTGGCCCAGTTGCTTGAAAGGGCCAGGAAGAGAGAGCCCAATCCCACTTTTTTATATAACCGTGGGCTGATATGGGTCAGGAGTGAAAATGGACATCGGAAGCTTTTTTAAACGGAAAGCTGACAGTGATAATGACAATCCATCTTTTTTTTTTTTTTAATAATAATAATAAATGTTTATTCACGTAAAGATGTACAAAGAAATGTCTGATTAGTCATCTGGATCCATAGCCTACATGGCTAGTAATGGATCCATAAAAAAAACATTCACATTTAAAACAATCCTATAGGCATTCACACAATCTATACATAGCTGCACAAATAATATAACTACTAGTACGGAGTTAACAGGGTGAGTTGTACACTTCAGATGAAATAAATCGTTTTAATGAGAGTACAAAATTTGTTGCTAGTTTTATATTACATGAAATGTTATTCCATATCTTCGCACCAATGAACGATATTAAGCGGCGCCCGTAAGCATTGTAAGTTATCGGCAAGTTAAGGTTATTATAATGTAGTTGTCGGGTTTCACGTTTTGGAAAATTGAATATAGAAGAGTGATATGGAGTATTCTGGGTTAAAATTCTTTGGACTAAAATGGCAGTCTTATGGTCGCGAGCTAAGTTGATGGGGAGTATGTTTAATTCACTAAAAAGATGCTTAGCTGATGCATGTATAGGTGCTGCCGCTATTATCCTGATTGCCCTTCTTTGCAGAATGGTAACTCTCGCTAGATATGACGCGTAAGTGAAACCCCATGATTCAACACAATAGGTTAAATGAGTATGAAACACACCGAAGTAAATCATGCGTAATGTTTGTTTGCTAAAATGTTTCCGTGCTTTCACTAATGAGAAGCATCCGAAGGTTAATTTTTTACATAGCTCGTCAATGTGGGGAGCCCAGTGTAGTGTTGAATCTAGGGTAATTCCTAGGTATTTATAAGTGATAACTTGATCGATGTGTAAACCTCCTAGATGCAGGTTACATGTAAATGATTGTTGTTTCCGATCAGACGCGAAAACAATGAACTTAGTTTTTTTAATATTTAGCACCAGCTTGTTGCAATTAAACCAAGTTATCGTATTTTTCAAGTCGTTATTTGCTAGTAATTCGGCCTCTTCAAGAGAATGATGTGATACTAGTAAGGCTGTATCATCGGCGTATAAAACTGCTTCGGAATGTCTGAGGCAAGCTGCGTAATCATTGATGAAAATTGAGAGAAGAGTATCGGTCCTAACACCGACCCCTGTGGTACACCAGTCTTCACTATCGCGGTTGTAGATTGATTATGGGAAATTTGTACAAATTGGGTGCGGTTTGTTAAGTAGCTACGAAAAAAATTGCCAGCTGGCCCTCGAAAACCGTAGCGCTCAAGTTTTTGTAAAAGAATGTCGTGATTAACAGAATCGAAAGCTTTTTTTATATCGAGGAATATGCCTATAGTAGTTCTATTTCTGTTGAGGGAGGAATTGATTATTTCGGATACGGAGTGTACTGCTGTGCCTGTAGAGAAGTTTTTCCGAAAACCATGTTGATTAGCGACCAAAATGTTATATTTCTCGACAAAGTTCATTATTCTCGCGGCAATTAGTTTTTCAAATAGTGTATTAATGCAGGACAGAATTGTAATCGGGCGATAATTAGCCAGGTCATTAGGGTCACCATTTTTGTAAATTGGTACTACTCGCCCAATCTTAAGTTTTTCTGGGTAAATTCCCGCACAAGACACGCGCCTGCGCGCGGTATCGGCGATCCAGCGCTGCACCGATAAAGTGGCTGGCCGCGCCCCGGAGAGCACCACAACAGCGAGCGATCCAGGCACGAGCGCATCGAAGGGAAAGCTGATTGCTTTTGCAATACCTTGCAGGTCTGTAGGTTTTGAACCCTGTTGCTTTCTTCTTTCCTTATTTTCTTTTCGCTCGTGACCTTGATTGCTCGCTGTTCGAAATGTGTGACAAACCTCCGTCGACTATCAAAGAACTGCTAAAATACGTCACTGACCTGAACGCAGGGCTTAGAAAAGATATTGATGACGTAAAAGAAGGTATGACGTACATGAACGAAACTTTTGAAGAGCTTCGTACAACAAAGGTGGAACTAGATGCACTTAAAAAGGAGCATGCAGCGTTAAAACTGGAAAAAGAGCAACTGGCAAAATCGCTTGTGACCACGCAGAAAGAATTAACAGAGTTGAAGCAATACACCAGGCTCAGCAATCTTGAGATTAAGGGGATTCCGCAAAACCAGAACGAATCACTGATGGAAGTTGTTCAGAGGATAGGGGACAAAGTTGGAATGTGCGTCGAACCCAAAGATATTGACGTGGTGCATCGTGTGCCCACAAAGGACAGGACAAAAACAAACATCATTGTAAGGTTCTAAGGTGCAACGAAGAAGCATGTGACCTCAGAGCCGTGTCATGACCCGGAATCTATCGATGCACCTGCTGTCTCCGTCACTCCTGATCGTCCTCCGGCTTTAAAGAGCCAGCTGGACATTGGCTTTGCCCTCAACTCGACTCTCACAGGTATGTCAAACTCGTCTTTAACTGTGGGAGTATTCATGCAAAGCTGAGCTTGATCAGATATATAACAACCAATATAAAGATAAGAACCAGCGGGCTAAAATTTTACTCCAGTTCTGAAATGAGACAGAGCGAGCATGGCAAGCTAAGGGAATCCGCGTCGAGGAAATACGGAAAGTTACAATGGCAACTAACCCTCCGGCGGTAGCCCCGCCGTGCTAGCTTTCCAACACAGCTAACGCAGCTTTCAGATGCCCTCCACGGATCACAACCCGGGAAATGCTTCGAATTAATATTAGGAGCGAAGACAATTTTGTGCAGAAAATTAGAGTTTCAAATTTGAGCAAAGGCCAACTTGGGGTAGCTTTTAAAAACTTGTATAAACGTCAAATATTGTTCAATATGGAAATAAAAAGTTATTGTTCATTGCTGTGACTTGCAAGTCACAGGAAAGACAGTGCGTGTGACTTGCGTGCACTGTCTTGCTATTTTATTGCGTACGGTACATTTATGATGCCAATATTTGTCTATAAAATATTTGTGCTTTTTTATCTGAGAGAATTATAAACTAAGTGGGCTGTTCTGTTGTTTTCCCGCGACATAGACCAATTTTTTTTAATTTTTTTTACTGTGCCTGTACATATTTATAAACAATGTTTTGTCTTGCGTTGAAATTACTGATGCATTGAACTTTTTAATATAATTATTTCATAAAAAATATGTGTATATTGCAAGCTGTATTTAGCTCTTTCGTATCTTACTGTGGACTCCCACCCCCCTCCCCTTGAGCGCACACGCCCAAAAAAAAACTGTCAGTACCCCCCCCCCCCCCCCCCCCAATCCTGCCGACGCCCATAGCAGCAGAGGCTTCTGCTCTCTTCTTAGGTTGCTTCCTGGTCCGACTGTCTGGTGACTCGGGTTCTAGAGGGAGTCCAACTGAACGCATTATATCGATCGTCGAGCGATAACCTTGTCTTTTGTAGGTTCCAAGCTAAGGCTTTCTTCAGTGGCACATCGTGTGCGCCTGACAATCCCTTCGCACGAGAGAAAAATCTTTACAAACGGAAAGATTTGAGCAGAGTTGTAAACCCGAGACTGGGGATAGGAACAAGGGACGAAAATCACAAACAGCCAAAATAAGAAGAAAAGGGAATGCTCCAGGCTCGCTTCGTTTATTTCTCAACGCCTTACTTTGGTCATTTCTTCGAATCTTTAAGACACGAAACGAGCGCGTGCAGCGAGTACGTACCCATGTTCCCAGCGCTCTTCTTGGTGCTTGGGTAATTTGTCAAAAAGGGCCAATCTCGGAGGCACTGCGTTACCAAGTCTAGCCGATGTTTTTCTTGTTTATTCATGCACCAGAAAGAAAAACTGAAGACGCAGATCTTGCATAGGGTCTTTGTACTCAGCGCGGCATCTTTGCAGCCATTCGAACAGCTTGCGCGCTGGCTGCACGTGCCTTCTCACGCGCGCGCGTGACGAGCGTGCGACTGCCCATATATAGTCGGGTCAGGTTACTCGTTTTAACGGGAACAAGCGACCTTAATCCATCTGTTATCGCTCGCAGTAATCCGTTACCGACAGTACTGTGTTCAAACATTTCCTCGTGAAACATCGAACGGGGGAGTACGTGTTCCACATACTTTTAACAGGCCGCTCGCGGGTGCCTCGTTTCACAGCAAGGTTGGCCATACGGTCGTTTCCCCCTTGCATTATCTGTCGTTCACGTAGCTTCCATTTATCTCCCAACGAACGGCACGTGCATGCTTTAAAACGTTCGCCGTTAAAGTGACCGGACTCGAGCAAGAAAATTTCAGAACTAATTATTTGTACGCCCGCAGGGCAACTAAATAATTTCCCTCGGGCAAAAAGGATAGAGGGAATTAAGCTAAGGAGGTATGTTTACGTCCTACCAGCTTAATTATCTCAATTTAAGGTCTGTAAAGTAATTATTTTCCTTCCTGCTTAGAATTATCGATGTATGAAGTTTTGTTTAAAAGCAAGAAAATGTTGCCCTTGGGGAGTTTATGGGGGACAGTCGCCCCCCCCCCCCCTTTTTTAATCCGCTCCTGTCCCCCCTTTTTTAATCCGCTCCTGTGCCACTTCACCTGACACTGGTTTAACCTCAAAATGAAGTGCGGTCTCACTATGTCACTCAATGCCTTGCTACAATGAGCCCCTAATAGGCAAACTTTGCATATAAAAATGTTTGTAAGGTTTATTGAAGAAAAATAGCAAAATTAGTTCTTTCTGATCATAGCAACAGATTTCTGAAAGTTGGACCGAGAGATTTTTGTACTTTTGTTGTTCACTTTATGATGGAGGTAACATGTGCCCAAAGTTCAACATTGCACAAAAAAAAAAGAACTTTTATTTTACAGCAATAACAATTGTGAAAAATGCATGTTCTCACTCAGATTGTGTCTGGAAGATAGAATATACTATATAAATAAGCAAAAACCAAACAAGGGTATCAGAGATAATGTAACCCTCCAGACGTGAAAAAAAGAAAAAAAAAAACTTGGTGATGATCCTTATCCTTGCAACGCGAGTTCTGCATCTTTCAGTGCTGCCTGTGCACTGATGTACTCTTCTTTCTCAGCAAGATCGGGCGCAGACTCCTGCAAAAGGAATTCAGGTTATATAATTAGACCTCGATATGCCTAAGTCGACAGCGTTATCGGGCACCTTTACGCAAAGCCTTCTCATTAAACCCGCGCTTGTTTCCACTCCCAGATGCTCTGAGAACCCACCGTCGGCGGTAAGGTCCGCGGCGGTAGAGTGCCTCAATGTTGTTGGCACAGCGGTCAACAACATTGAGGCACTCTACGCGGCGGGCGGAGCGGGCGCACCTAGCGAGAGGGGAAAGCCTCTCGGGCAGTCGTAGCCGCCTGGCGGGTGTCCGACGCACTACACGCCTCGCCCCGGCCCGCATCGCCGCACGAGAGCCAACGGGAGCCTCGTTCCTTGATGACGCGCGCCAGCCAATGGGAGCCTATTCCTCAGATTTCGGTCACAGACGACATAGAGACAGGGGAAGGAGCCATCTGGCGCGGCTTCAAAGCTGATGACGTAGGCTCGCTCCATAAAACAATTAAT
This sequence comes from Ixodes persulcatus, assembly GCA_013358835.2. Taxonomy (NCBI): domain Eukaryota; kingdom Metazoa; phylum Arthropoda; class Arachnida; order Ixodida; family Ixodidae; genus Ixodes; species Ixodes persulcatus. Next base: position 120,153 of record JABSTQ010009795.1, on the reverse strand, counting down.
GCTTTTGCATAAAAAAAAAAAAAGAAAAGCTACAAGCAAGGAGACATGAAAAATTGAGCGACGATCACCCGACGTGGTACGTTTAGACAGCGACAGCTGTGCTGCTTATTCGACGCAATGACGATTACGACCGATTGACATTGCGCCGATCGTGCGTCATACGGCGATATGATATTAGGGAGTTTTCGTAGATGTCTTCCGCTGTCCCGCAACGTTCTCCGCATCCCCCTACGAGATCCGGGACTCTGCAGGCAAGGCTAGCGCCGCGCATGTGCAGTAGTGGCGTCTTCGTTCCGGAGAGCATAGCCGAGGTGGGAAAACGGTTTACAAAAACTCCCTAGTGAAATGACGTTCCGTTGATTTAGCGTCGATAGGTTCTAAATGAATAAATTACATTAAAGTTGTGATCTGTTTTCCCGTCTAATTTAGGCGGGGAAACTGAATTGGTCCATAGGCCACGTGACATAAATTTCCGCCAAATTTAGCGAAGAACCAGATTTTGTTTGTCTTTCCCGTGACATCATTTTTTCCTGCCAAATTTAGAGGGGAAACTGAATTGGTGCATATGTCACGTGACAAATTTTTCCGCTAAATTTAGCGGGGAAACTGAATAGGTGCATAGGTCACATGACATAAACTTTTCCAATAAATTTAGCGGGGAAACTTTTCGTTTATGCTCAGGCCGTCGAAAAACCGGAGAACAAGTCAATAACCGCCATCGCTGCAAAAAAAAGAAACCTGCATTTATAAGAGATTGGGGACTTAGGGTGTAGCAAGCTGAAATTTATCTCCATACAGTTTCCTGGTTCAAGACAACAAAAATTTTAGTATATCGATTTTTGTATATAGCTTGAACTTCAAGAGATATGCTATAATCAATATACTAAAATTTTTGTTGTCTGCGCAACCTGGTGACAGACCGGATTTGATGAGCTAAGTCAGCGTCAGATATCACTCGAACTGCGGCGCCATAATGATCTCACGCATTCAAGACAACGGGTAACATTGAATGTTCGATAGTTTGCTCGGATAATTGTAAGATGGCCGACCTCTTTCAGCTCTAGCGTCGCCTATTGCACCGAGGTCGGCTTTAATGCTTGAGCCTTACGTCGAGGGCTCGAAGAAACCGTTTGTAATCTGGATAAATTGAGCCGCATTCCGACGGGAACGTTAAATGACAGGGCTTTACTGCAAAAATGCTCTTCCGCTCGCAGAAAAAAGGACGAAGAGGTTGGAAATATAACCGAAACGAGTCGCCTTCGCATACTCAAGGAGTGGCAGGTCACGTTACCATTGAAGATCATGGTATAAGAAAATGAAAAGAAAACCACATCCTAGGACTACATCTGCATCTGCAAACCTCTCAAACCGGATGTGCTGGCACATCCGTTCTCCGTACAGACTTTGCTAAGTTGCGGGTTCTAATCCTCTTGGGGCTTTAATCTACACAGCGGGACCAAGCGGGACCAAAACATTAGGGAGTTTTCGTGGATCGTTTCCGCTCTCCCGCAACGCTCTCCGCAACCAGTTACGCTAGCCGGAACTCCACAGTCAAGGCCATCGGCGCGCCGGAGCAGTAGCGGCTGCTTCGTTGCGGAAGGCTTTGCGGAGGGGGAAACGCGGTCTACGAAAACTCCCCATTGTCGCCTATCTTCGATTGGCCAGCAGTGTGGAGCCGGCCAATTGCAGCAGGCGGCGATGTTCTGGTCCCACCGTGTGGATTTGGGCCCTCGGTGTCATTTATTTTTTAATGCTTCACTTAGTATTTTTTTTTTTAAATTCTGATGCATAATTACGTTCCACAACCACATTCCACAACAAATGCGAGCCGCAGAACTACCAGCAGCATGGTTAGCACGGTTACCGGACGACGAAAAATCCAGATGCTGCGCATTTGAATGCACTCATTGAAGGAGAGCGAAAAGGAACCACCAACTTCAGATAAATTCTTTAGATGGACTGACTTTCAAGTTTTAAAAGCACTGTACACCGGGCTCATTCCTTGGCAGAATTTGTTCGAGGCTCGAGACTTTGTCGTCTTCTTTAACAGATTTGTGTTTGAAACCGAAACAGTATCAATCACGTGACATAGAATCACACAACAGATACAAGAACGCCAATAAATACGTCAATTTCATCATTCTTAATTTATTGTTCGAAGATTAAATAAGTTTGAATATCTATTCAACAAATTCACATAGCTACCGTGACATTTTGTTGCTCACAGTGGCGTATCTAGGGGCAATGGCACCCATGGCAAGTAGACTTTTTACTCATTTTTCGCTCCCCCTGATGATAATTTTATGTAAAATCCCGCGTTTCCACTAAAGTGGACTGGCTGTGACACAGCACATTCATTCCATTGCATGCATTATAGAAATACACCAAACAAGATAAGCTCCTGTCAAACCACCTCGTAATCCTCGCCCAACACCAATAGTTTGTGTAAAAAAAAAGTAGACTTTTAAAAGTTTAATTAGTTCCAAATAACTTGAAATCACACAAGAGAAAAACGGTTATTGACATAGACATAGCTATGTCAATAAGATAAAGTTATTGACATAGTATCAGCACAAAAGTGCTTTTTAGGTTACCAACATTTTATTTGCCCCCTTTGACTATTCACGAAACCATCATGGGACTACATAAAAACTAGGACAAATCATTTCTTGATTTCGCTCAAGCGAATTGGTCTACGTCACCACAGTCAGTTTGCTCAGCTGCTTCTCTTTCTACTCTCAACTGAGCACAATCACAAAGTCTGTCGGTGCCCTTAGTCCAATCATAGTTTCCTTTATGCAGACAATACCTACCCAATTTCCGGCTCCCCCTTGCTTTGGCGCCATTGTGCCTGCTTCACGTAATCACCGCCAGGGGCGCCACCTCCCCATACAATGAAGACAACGCTTGTCCGCTGCGCACTTCTACTACCGCAACCTATGTGATTAATACTTTCGGAATGCACATTTCATAGCTGGTGAGCAGCAACATATGTAGTTTCCAAAAGTGAATAAACATAGTGGACGGTAGGTATGACCCAAGGTGAATTGCAGGCCACACGGGCGAGCTGGTAAACTTTCACACTGTCAAAACAGTGAACACTGTAAGTTTTTATTGGCGAGTCCAAGGACCAGGCGAAGAGCAGAAGATGAAGAGAAATTGGAATGAACCAGGGTCTTTTGGGGTTACAAGCGCTACGAATTTCCCTTAGCAGTGTGGAAGGGGTTAGCTGTGATGGCGCTCACGTTTCGTAATTAATGACATACTGTGCCTGTCGCCAGGCACCTGTTACTACCCTGAGGTGCGCGAAAGAGGGCTGGGCAGGTGAGCCAGTCAAGCAGCGCGGAAAGAGGCCATGGAAGGGTATGTGGGCTGATCCAGACCTGACGAGTGGGAGGTTTGAACACTTTGAGTGAAGTCTATGTTGAGACTTCACTCAGAGAGACATTGAGGAAGGCCTGTCTAGACAGGCCTTCCTTAATGTCTGCTGCAAAAAGGTAGGCGGTGACTATTTTGACGTCCACCGTCAAAATATTTCACAAATTATTTTGACATCTGTGACGTCACTTCCATAAAACGTCAAAATAGTGGCTTTATTATTTCGATATCCGCCTTCAATGCCGCCGTTGCAGTGGAAGCTGTTTCGCGGTTTTGTTTCTGTTTATTTTGTAATGGTGTTTATCCGGTGTTGTGTTGTGTTTACAATTTGACAGGGTCATGTGTTGCGTGCCTAAGAAGTTTCGGTCCTAGTCGGCAATGTAAATGTCTTATTCAGGCTGTGTGTGGGTCTGCCTTGAAAGTTGATCCTTTCGGACCGGACACGCCCAGCGGCGATGATCTGAGCTCTCATGTTATTCTGGCACGCGTCTCACTTAAAATTTTTTATCTACAACAAAGGCGAGCTGGATGTCCCTCTGTCTTGCCTGCACGTAACAGATGCAAGTGCGTACACTACGTAACATTGAGAAATTCGGCACACTTTTTGTGCCTTTATATCGCGCGAGCGTGTCTTCGTATAGCTGCCGTCTCGCTTTGCATCTGGCACCTGCCCTGTTTTTTGACCGGGTTTCGTGACTTTGTTGTTTAGTTTAAATTTTCTGTTTGGTTTGTGTATAATGAGCAAGTTAACTACGAAACGATTGGGATGTTAAATAAAGGGTTGTGAATGAAAACATTGCCTCCTTGATGTCTCTTGACCGGTGCAAATAAACAAGGTTCTGGCTCGACTGTACGAGATACACACATTTTCCAATCAACTGCAAAATTTATGACACGGTATACAGCTCCTTTGTCTATATAAAACATTTGAAATAAATAATTAAAAGCAGCAGTGCTGAATTTTGTGATGTTGGGCACAACCAAGGGAACGTTACGTGCAGCCTAAAAGCTAATGTACTTTGTGAAGCTTGCTTTTTTTTTTTTTGCATTTTACATTATTTCAAAGTTTATAAAAAAACAGCAGTGAACTGCATGACATTTGCTTTCGGAAAATATGTGTCGAATCGCGACGCTGCCAGCAGGCAAGATAATATTTTTTTACCACAACTTTCGATAGCTTCCCAGTCCGGACTCCGAAGCTCCAAAGTCTTGAAACTTCAAAATAATCACAAAAATATTTTGACGGGGGACATGAAAATGCTTTTGAAAATATTTTCAAGTCTTCAGGAAGTGGCGTCATGGACGTCAAAATAATATTGAAAATTATTTTGAAAGTGGACGTCGAAATAGTCACTACCAGAAAGGTATCTACTGCATACTCGAGTAGCAGGAGGCAGAATCTGGGACGCAGTCTTTCCCCAAAATGAGCTTCAGTCACTTTTCATGGTCCCAGGCGTTGCTCGGGGTCTCGTTAAATGACAGCCCCGGCACCTTTTTTTTGCGAGTCTGCCTAAAGAGCGACAAAAAGAGTGGTAAAAGGAAACAAACTAATTACCCAAGTGCGACCCCCAGCTACCATATAATAATACTAATAATAATGTTGTGTGTATGTTTATACGATCGGAAGTCAGTCGGCCTCAGTGGGCGTCTGGTGTCACAGCTGTAGATGAGTAACTTAGCCAGTGCAGTACAGCTGCTAGTCTGGGGTCTTTAACGTGCATCATGCAGTAGTGATACACGACCGCACGCAGGTACGATGCTCCTCCAGGTCGAAACGGGCAGGGGTGGGGATTGAACCCAGGATCTAAGGGTTCTGCAGCGCAAGCTTTCGCTCCACGTGCTCTGAGCTGGTGTGCACTAGCCCACTCGGCCACTGATCCCCCACAACTACCACACCAAATGCTTAAAATCTAATCATGTCGTCCTCATAATGTCATGTCATGTCGTCCTCGTTTTCTGTTTTGTAAGGGGAAGCGGTGCACCCTTGTGATGATGGCTAGCAACCGGCGATTGGGCAGAAATGATCAGTATACACGAGGCTTTGGTCCAATCCTGACTCAGGGGTCTCTCCTTGGCGCCCAAGGCACGAACCCCCCTTCACTCCTGTGCCACACCCTAGGTGTGCCACTGGTTCCTGCTGAAGAGTGTCGCATGAATGTTTCAGACTTCAGACAGGTCAAACATCAAATTTCAAACGCGGTCTACAAAATGCAGACACAATATTTCCCCGTAATATGTAGGAATCAGCGTGTATATATATATATATATATATATATATATATATATATATATTTTTTTTTTTTTTTTTTTTTTATGACCCGTGTAAGACAAGCTGTGTGTAGGTGTGAAGCGAGCTCTGGCGGCACTTACCAGCACTTCCTTGAGGTCGTTGTAAGCGGCTAATATTCCCTTTTGGCAATGGGGCACCATCTGCGCTGTGTCTTGGATAACTTCTTCCTGGAATGAAAGTCGAGCATGCAGTTCCGCGATCTGCCCCCAGATGAAACTTGGACATCGGGACGGCGCTATTGTGCGTCGACTTACCTGTCGTTTGAGGGTGTGCTCGTCTTTGCCCGTATCTTTCATCTTGGCCATTCGCTCTTTCTCAACCTCGACCTCTTTCTCGTAAACAGACTTTTCCTTTGTCAACCTGCAACAGCAAAAAGACACCCATTTCATTCTTTTTTTTTTCTTCTTTGTTTTACTTTCTCCGAGGTGCGTCTAACGGGAGATTGCTGTGGGCGTTGACGAGCAGTCAAGTGTCATAGTATGGTTTTCGAGTTTCCGGACTCTGAACAACGCCAAGAATCCGGTTAGTTCTTTCATATTTTTACTAATTAGCGATATAAACACTTATAAAAGTCGTGCCAGCGGGCAGTGACCGAAATTCAGGGACAAAAAAAGACACGCGCTCGGTACGAGAAAGAAAGGAAGGATGGTACGTTACCTTTTTACGATTCCCGTTTTAATTTTCAACTGGCGAATTCTAGAGTCCGCCATTTGGTCTTACAGAACTATCAGAACAAAATGAACTCGCTTCGTAGCAAAGGGGTAAGGAGTAAAGTTAACGGTTGCTATGACAGACAGGCGTGCCGGAATTACCAGAATCGCAAAATGACTGTCCACATCATGAGCAGAGACCTCCTCCTTTTCCGTTTAGGAGTCTACTATCGTCCCCTATAATGTTAGTAGATGGCGCCACATGCCCAACGCTTACAAAAGTACTCTACGGGCTTCGATCGCTTCGACCATCGTGGCTTCGATTCTACCGATTCTACAAACCAAACGTCAATTTTAAGGATATGTTCTGTTATTTCATAGAGCCTCTCTTTATTAAATTCGTGCCGCAAGTATGGGACGCAGTAGATGTTCTTAGGAGCCTTAGGATCAACACATTTCTTTACGTTTCCTTGCCTTTATTGAACAAAATGTACTTTAAAATTAACTTGGATTCAGTTGAAATGATTTATGTAAGCACACTCAGACTAAAACAACGCTAAACATTTTATTTTGTAATTTTAATTTAAAAATGGCAAAGTAGAAGTGGCGCCACCTAAACGCTTAGTTTCAAACCTACCATTCTTCGCGATTGCCTTGAACAAAGCACGGGTCACATAAACAATGGAGGTGGCCACGCGGATCGTGGCGTCCTCTCGCGAACAATGCGGGCACCAGCCTGAATGTAAAAGATGCAACAGGTGTGGGGGGTCGAAATGCTGGGAAAAAACGAGGCACAGATGCCATAAACAAGGGGCGAAACACGGGCTCCGAACTCCGAGCCGCAAATGCCTGCTCAGCTCCAGAAAGGATTCCGCCGCAGTCCAGGTAAGCTTTCGAACACCTCGTTGGGGGCTCTCGGCGCTACTTCGAGGCGGTGGGAGTGTAGCGAGCGTTACGGCCGGATCAACCACCCTCGGGGTACGCTCGAAGAATCCACGTCCTCAAACTCCGTGTATCTGACAGCCGCGTGTGTGGCTGGCTCCGTCCTCGCAGCCGCTGCACACCAGAGAAAAGAACACGAAAAGTCGTTCTCGTATCCCGAGTGGTTTTGAGAAAGAAAACGCAGCGAGATGAAAATCAGTCTTTGAAGCCTCCGGTTAAAAAGCGACCGGCCGACCCCCTCCCCAGGTAGTGCTCTGCCCCAAAACAATCGAAACAGCCCGAAGGAACGTGCTGGAGAGGCATTTGGGTTATGTGTGATGGCCGTTTGGATAGGGAATCCGTTTCGATCTGTCCACGTTTTCCCGACTGTGTCTCGCGTCGAAGCCGAGGTCAAACAACGTTCGACTCGCTGGCATTGAACTCTGACGTTTTCCCCTAATGCCGCGTGAAATAAGCAGAGAGCTCGACAAGGACAGCCGACTCATCGCACGCCGTTGCTTGCTATCAACACGACTTGTGAGTTCGGAGAAAAGATGAGCTTCTTTCGTGTAAAGCTACTTTTGTTTCTTGTTTGCTTTGTTTTGTTTTCGGCGGCCTTCGTCGTTTCCAGGTCGTGCGTTTTGTAGGCGCATTGAGCCCCCTGGAAAAAAAATACTTGTCACAAAAAAGCCCGGGGACTATGTAGTACAAAAGCGCTCGTTTTTGTTGTTCTTTTTCTCGACAGGGAAAGTTGTTCTGATGGTGTGTGTTACGTAGCGCCCCGTACGCTGGGCGTAGTGGTTCGCTCTTCGCTGATTTGGGTCTTTTTTTTTTTTTTTTTTTCGTTTTGTCGGGGACACGCTCCGGGTACCAATCAAGTTCTCCCTGTGCCGTAACCTTGCGCTCGTTTTCGTGCGCGCTGTCATTACGTAATGAATTCCGTAACGTGATCATTGCCCCATCTGGCTGGGTCCCGCATCGATTGGCGCGATAATTTGACACCTCAAGCGAGACGCCGCGCGTTGACAAGATAGCTGCAGCGTTTTTGCCCAGGGCTGCTTCTATCTGGAATGATGCCGCATTGACAATTCGTCGATTAGCGCATAGACTGCATACAACCTAGTACACCTTTCGCTCCCGTCTGAACGCTGGTGGAAATGTTTTATTATGCTTCTCCAAAGTTTTTAATACGCGATCGTGATAAGTGTTACTTTGGGAATGTAGCTGTCTTCCTTTTATCGCGGCTGTCGTCCGCGAAAGTCGCGCCACTTTTCCGGGTTTATAAAGTCGCGTTTCTTCCGACGTTTACATGAGGCAGTCAAAAGTTCATTAGCATATCCGAGGATTTCGCCTCGAGAAACGAGAGTTGAACGGCAGAGCCAGAACAGAAGAGCGACGCTCAGCTAAAAATAAAGTTGACTGCGTGTTGGCATGCGTGGAGGTGCGCACAGGCCGACCAGCTGCGCGTGGTTGCATTATATGTATGTGGCGAACGTCACTTCAGGAATGCCGGAAGTGAACACTAAAAACGATAGCCGGGGGAGGTCTAAAACGTGCGCTATGTATGTTTTCGAGGTGGTGGTGTCGGGAGATTACGTAAAGTATAATGACAACGCTTGGCGCACAAGCGGCATGCTGCTACGGTGGTTTCGAATACAGCTCCGCGAGTTTAGATCTGGCTTTCTGATAAACCCCGATTGTTTTTTTAGACTGAGATTGTGATTCTGTCGCTACATCGGAAGTTAATTGATTTGGAATGGGTGTTAACCTGCAATCTACTTAAAGTTCTAATCTGACGCCCCGAAAAAAAAAAAAAAAAAAAAATATATATACATATGTTGCGTTGTTTTCTTTTTAAAGCTCAGTGGTTTAGGTATTTTGCCTCAACGAGCACCTATTGTCAATACACGGTAGCCTTTTTGGTTATTAAATTTTTGAAACATAATTCCACGTACTAAACCCTACAAACATTTTGGTCGAGTTACGCGCGGGATCAGTAGCGTCCTTATCAGTAGAAAACGTCATTTGAACAGCAGAGAGTTCATGGGATCGCTCATCTGTCAACGCGTTATCGATGGTTTGCCTCGTCGCCTTTTTGTTGCCTCGGAGAAAAAAGAATTTCCGTTCCCCACGTCGTGGGTCAAAGGCTACCTCCAATGACGTCACCGCTGTCTTCACTCATGGAATAGCTGACGACCGCGCTTCGAGTTTGAAAGAGTGCCTGTTGGCTCGGGCACTTCATCTCTTATCCTGTCACTTCTCACCCGTCTCGTATGTAGTACATACGTGCGTGCCTTAGACCCTACACACAGACCAGAATACAACTTGGCTCGCGCCTTTTCCTCTGCGAAACACTTGCTCTAGTCTGGCAGATTGGATACCTTGGAGATAAAACGCGCGGTAAATGTCGGTGGTGTTCTGCAGCTAAAATTCACGAATGTATCCTTAGCTCTCGTTTTAGTTGGCGCATCTCAATCGGGTATTTGTAGTCCATCGTCAAAAGTGAGGCCATAGCAATTGTTAGACGAGAAAAAAAAAAAAAGATCAATTCTGCTCGATGCTAGAACCCAGTGACGTCAGCGCACAGTTGCGTCGCACGAACCATCACGAATGTCTCTGTCGTCCCTCTGGCGGCGGGATTTTTTTGCGCGCTTACGCTACCATAACTAGTGCCGAGCAGAACTTTTTATTATATATATTTGCATACATTACTATCACATACTGAGGGCGGGCTACAAGTCCCCTTAATCGAGCCTGCTGAAATTAATACTTAGAGTAACTTGAGTTAATTAATCAGTGAAGGTTACAGTCGCACCGCCCTGTCGTCCACCACGGCCGCCAACGTTATGCAAAGGACAAGAACGAAAGCTTTGTGCTGTCTACACATGTTTTCAGTCTAAAAAAAAAAAAGAAAAGCAAAGAGCCTGCACCTTGAGACTTATGCGTGCGCGACGAAACACATTTTGCGGGATGAACGTCGCACACTGTTTTCTCTAGAAAATTTAGTATGATACGCCCGTCGAAAATGCCGGAAATTTGTTTTACCGAGATTGTCTTTAAAAATATGGGGTTTCGTAAGAAAAAAAAAAAAAGTGTATCGCAAAAGGGTAGCACGCAGTTTTCCCGCAAGATTTGGCGAGAAAACGCATCCTCGCTAAAACGCAACGGAACAATTCCACCTCATTCTGCGCACCGCACAGCCGTATCGTAGAGTTCCAGCATATCTTTTTATTATTTCTATTGCCCGAATTTGTTGTCGCAGTTGATTTCATGCACGAGGCGCGCCCCCGCTGAGCAGTACTTGCTGCGAATCTCGCATTGGTTTTGACGCTGTGAACACCTTTTTCAGGTCGGGAAAGATGCGGAAAAGGCCGAGCGAGCGCGAGAAATCGTTTCGCAAGAAAATGTCACGCAAGCTTAGGAGATTTGTGCGTTTATTGTAACGCACTAAAAGTGTTCCCATTCTGTTAAGCAGTGCGAGCAAAACCTACAAACTGAAAATCGCATGGTTTGTAAGCGTTCCCGAGCGAAGCCGACGCCGCGTAGCGGCAACGCCGAGAAGCTCAGGAGAGGAGGTCGTTTCGACTCTGTCGTCTGCTATCGCCGCAATTGGTTCTCGTAGGCAGCATAGAAACAAACATCGTTTCCCATAACTATTTTTATGCTTCCGCCGTGTCACTCCTACGCACTAGCTAAAAGGTTTCCACCGTCTGAAAATCGCTTTGCTTTCATATGTAACGGCGATTTTACGCTGCAGTGCCAGAAATTTATGGTTGTTCGCGTGCTGAACGTCTAAAACAACCTCCTTTCGTCCGCCAGTTTGCCTGACCAGCGCGCCCCCTATAGTGCGCTGGAGTAGCGAATAGCGAACACTTGACCGCTCGCTTTCGTGCATGTTCGCGCACACAGTGATGGAAGTGCTGCGTCATTTGCGCCATCAACAAGTGTGCTACATCTTGTGCCAAAGCGCCACTTTTGCTAAGGATATACCTTAGGCATTTTTGGCGCCACCTATCGGCACGTTGTCGAAAATGGCGGGCTGCAAGCCTCAGCGATTGCGGCCTCTTCGTCTGCGTTTCGACCCAATTCTGGACGAGGAGTTTCAAAATCGCGGTGACCGTTGTTTTCAAAAAGAACAACAATATCTCTCACGCTGACATTTGGCAAGTTCTGTTACCTATCACAGTATCCAATTATAAAGCGTTCGTTGAACCTCTTACTTCCAAACTAGCGAAAAGTATATATATAAAAAAATGAAATCCGTTTACAACTCCCTGTAACGCCGGATTAGAGCCCAGCTCTTGAGGAGCAGGATGGAAGGGTACTGAGGGATAGCATGGGACGGTACTGAGGGATAGGTGACTCCTTGAAGTCACGTGACCTCAGGGGGGGGGGGGTCACGTGACATCAGGGAGGCCACGTGATCTGGGGGGGGGGGGGGTCACGGTCACGTGACCTCAGGGGGGTAACCCTCGTGAGGATAACTCTCATAACCCTCGTGAGGGTAACTCTCAAAACCCTCGTGAGGGTAACTCTCATGACCCTTGTGAGGGTAACCCTTTTGAGCGTAAGGAACCCTCGTAACCCTCTTGAGTGTAACCCTCGTTACCCTCACGAGGGTTGCTCTCGGTTACGCCGACGGCGACGGCGACGCCGCTCAAGCCGGCAACGGGCGTCTAAGAGCTGCGCTCTAAAAAAAAGAGGAGCTAAAAACACGCGTTCCTCAAATTTCGGAGTTTCATGATTTCACCGTACAAGGCGCTAGTGTTCGGCAAGGGTGCAGGGGTCAGAACTGACTTATTTATTGATTTATTGAAAGTACCCTCAGGGCCCGAAGGCATTACAGAGGGGGAGAGCACATACATAAAACAAAGATAGTAATATAGTAACAAGTCAACAATATTAAATATACAACAAACAAAGAAAAATAATAGGTCATGGGTCACTGCTAAAATAGTTAGTGATGGAATTTCTAAGCAGGTTAGTATCAGTTATAGTAGCAATCATACCGGGGAGGTGGTTCCATTCCTCGGCTGTGCGGGGTAAAAAAGAAGATTGAAATGTTGTGGTAAACGAACTTGGAATTCCAACTTTATGCTGATGGTCAAGACGGGATGAAATGTAAAAGGGGGGAGTAATCATCTGATTGCGTAGGAGAGGGTTATGAAAATACATTTTATGAAACAGACATGAAATTTTACGTCGCAGGTAGAGAAGTGGTACACATAAACTATTTTTCATCGATGTGACACTAGCAGTACGATGGTAGTTGAAAAGAATGAAACGGGCTGACCTATTCTGAATTGATTCCAATGCAGTGATTAGAGTATCGTGACCGGGATCCCAGATGGAGGCTGCATATTCTAATTTAGGCCTGATTAGTGTTTTGTAGAGGATCAATTTTAGTGAAATAGGTGCCAATGAAAAGTTGCGTTCTAAGTAGCCCAACATGCTGTTAGCACGGGTAGTAACATGCTGAATGTGGGGTTTCCTAGAGTGCCTCAATGACCTTCTGTTTAGGGTGATGCCATCGTTTGTAGTACCCGATGCCGACAGCACGCGCTCACAGGGAAAATACAAAGAAATCGCAGGAAACAAAATGTCGCCGTAGCACAGTCAGCGCCACGAGCGCGTGCAGGGACACGCGCTTGAGAACAAAAAATAAAAATAAGCGTTCGAAACAAAATGGCCAGATGTCATCACCCCAAGCAAAGCGCACATGAAGGCACCCTAGGGTTTCCATGGAAGGTTATTTGTTAAGGGTGAACACCAAGGTACTTGTACGTTGCCACTTGCTCCAAAAAGTTGCCATCTAGGTGGTAACAGGGACTGTTGTTAGGTTTGCGGGACACTCTCATCTGTTTACATTTACTAGTGTTTAGTTTCATTAGCCATAATTCACACCAACGAGACAGAGTCAATATCATACTGAAGCGTAGACAGGTTAGAATCGTGACAGATTTCACGGTAGATTACACAGTCATCGGCGAAGAGACAAACGGATGAAGACACATTAATGGGAAGATCGTTAATATAAATTAAAAATAGTAGTGGGCCTAAAACAGACCCTTGAGGAACTCCAGAATTCCCAGACACAGGAGGAGAGTTTTCGTTGTTAATTGTTACAAATTGTGAACGGTTATTCAGAAAAGACCGAATCCATGCGAGAACGTTAGGGTCAATGTTAAGTTTTGAAAGTTTTAGCAGTAATAGCTCGTGACACACCTTATCGAATGCCTTGGCGAAATCTAAGAAAATGCAGTCCACCTGGGAGCCTCGGTCAAGAATAGAATGAATGCCGTGAGTGAAGGATAGGGGCTGAGTTTCACGAGATAATGATTTACGAAATCCGTGCTGTGCTTCAGTGAAGACATTATTCGACTCTAGGAAATGTACGAGTTGGGAAAAGATAACGTGTTCCAGAAGTTTACATGGTATGCTTGTTAATGAAATGGGACGATAGTTGTTAGGGGAATGTTTATCGCCACCTTTCGGAATTCGAACCACCTTCCCCACTCGCCAATCACAAGGTAAAATATCATCTTGCAGCGACTGTTCAAACAATTTGGAAATAATAAGAGACGAGTATAATTTAGTGTTTTTCAGAAACTTGGAATTAATACGGTCCACTCCTGATGAGGATGGGAACTTCAGTTCATCTATAATTTTTGCAATACCAGCAGGATCAACAAAGATAGCATCCATTGGCAGATAACAGGAACAGTTCATTGAAGGGTAACTTATGTTGCTAATATCGGAGGAAGATTCCATAAATATACTATTTAAGACATTCGCACATTCGTCACTGGGCACGCTGTCACCACTAGAAGTTGTAAGAGAAATTAAAAAACGGTCCTTTTTGTTAACAGTATTTCAAAATTTAATGGGGTTATTTACCAACATGTCTGGAAGACTATGTGTGAAAAAGTGAGATTTAGCGTCTTCAATCGCTTTTTTGTACACCTCTACAGAACTGTGATACGCGGCCCAGCGACGCTCACACGAAGAAAACTTGGCCGCACGGTACCAGAGCCGTTTATTGAGAGAGTTTGGCCATACATTGGTTTGAATAGGCGAGCATCTCGGGGCCAACCACAGGCCATGAAACAGCCCCTAGCGGTGGTCGTGTGCTCTAAATTTGTGACACGACTATACATGGGTTGCACGTGACGTCATATTATTCCTCCTTTCTGGTGGCCAAAACCTACTTCGTTTCACCTTATGTGCGAGCGAAGGCAAAGCTGGAAGCGCGAGCATGAAAGCTCCGTGCCTTCAGGCTTTGCTCGAGCGCGCGAGCTGGGCAGAAACGCAAAAAGCGCTGGTCTCGCGCTTCTAGCTTTGGCTTCGCTCGCAGATAAAGTGAAACGAAGTGTAATGAAGCTGTGCTCACTCGTTTCCGCTCGCTCGCGATGCTCGTGTACTGCCCGTAGAATATGCACAGTAAAGGCTACGCTCGAGGAAGTTCGGCCACCAGAAAGGAGGACCAAATTACGTCAGTGCAACCTATGTATACTTCGTTTCACCTTATGTGTGAGCGAAGGCAAAACTGGAAGCGCGAGCACGGAAGCTCCGTGCGTTCAGGCTTGGCTCGAGCGCGCGAGCAGGGGAGAAATGCAAAAAGCGCTGGTCTCGCGCTTCTAGCTTTGGCTTCGCTCGCAGATAAAGTGAAACGAAGTATAATTTGAGCCGTGCCGAGCGGAACTCCGCGTCTCAAGACGCTCGCGCACCCCACCCTTTGCACTGCTTTCTTTCAGCCAGTCTCAGGGCGCTGTTCTAGCAGTGCAGACAAAGGCATGGGCACGAGCGCGTTGCTTTGGAAAGTGCCTCCTATGCACGAGGTCTCGTACAAACAAAAGCGTTTCGCAGAGCTAGGCTCACGCGCCTATGCCTTTGTCTTCACTGCAGACATTTGTGAGATGGAGTAGAGTTCTCCTGATTGGTCGACGCTGTGTCACAAATTTAGTTTACGCTCTAAGCGTGGGGGGATTATTCGGCGCTGGCGGCGGCCTTTGCTCCGCCTATTGTCCAAACTCTCCTAATATACGGCTCTGCACGGTACAAGCGCTTTTTTTTTTTATTTGACAGTCTATTCAGGGCTTTCGTGAACCAAGGTGACTGATTATTTTCACGTATATTTCGGAGCGGTACGTATTTGTCGATAAGGGAGATTATCTTATCTTTATACAAATCCCAGTTTTCATCAACCGAGCGCTCCGAAAAGTCCGTCAGATATTGGTCAAAGAAAACTGCAAGATCATTGTTGATCTGATCAACATTCGCTCTACTGTAATCGCGTATTTTCTTTCGTTGGTCAGTCGGCCTAGACACCGACGTTTTGAAAAAAAAAAAAAAAAAAATGTAGCATATTGATCCAGGCACGTAGCCAAGATTTTGTTGGGGGGGGGGGGGGGCGCCCATGACAAAATGCTGTATGAGGGGGAGGGGGGAGAGGAGGTCCTAGCAAAAAGGAAGATTTCGGGGAAAGGGGGGGGGCGGGCCCCGTACACCCCCCCCCCCCCTCCCCCCCCTGCTGGCTACGTGCCTGGAGTGATCACTGATCCCTGGAAGATAAGCTATGTCACTTGCATGCTCAGGGTTTAATTATAGGTCGCCATTTTTCGTGATAAAATCTTCCGAGACGATGAGCCCGGACAATTGAGTCGCCCGTGACTGGCATGCCAAGGGACGTTCGCAAAACGCTCAACATTCTTTCTTCCGTCTGGGCCCAAGTTTCTGATATGGTGTCAGTAACCCCGAAAAATATCAGGTTGTCTCGACGGGACTGATCTTCCGCCTCGTCAAGACGCGCTCGCAATGCTATGTTTTCGCCTTGTACACTATCGGCAACATTTCTGGCGTCGATTACTGCTGTTTCAAGTTGTACTACAACAGAGGCGCTGGATTCGACTGCGAGGAGCCTTACAAGTTAAGCACGCCATGGAACTTGTCATTCGCTTACGAGACTTAAGCCTGGCGACACGGGGAAACATTTCGCATCAAGAAAAAATCCAAAATCAGGGAGTTCTTTAAGGGCATAGGGTAAGTCCTATACTCCCCATGCATTTTAGGCCATGTTGAGGAACATTTTTCTCCGTAATTATAAGGGGTATTCTGGTCATATATGTATATATCATCTTGTTCCAAATTTCGTTTCTTCCACTGAACTAGAATTATTTAAACCAACTGAAAATTAAACTTTTTTATCCATTTTGTTTCTTTCTAGTATTGAAATTTTAGCTCTCTTAGTGTATTAAAAAAAAGTGTAACACAAAAACTGTTAGGTGCATATTTTTAATTCTAGTTCGGTACTTTTCAGCACCTATGTAGGTGGCAGGAATAAAACATCAACGCTCTATACTGGCAGGCTAAAGAAATGCTGGTATCTATGTATTGAAAAAAAACGCTGTTTCCAGATAATTGAGCCTAAAGTAAAAAGACGGATCAATAACAAATTGTTATTGACACCAACACCCTCAGAGTCATTTCTTCAATAGCCGTCAGCTTGGTAGTCATTGTTAGAATCATCTCTTCGCTTTTCGGTTGTCGACTTGCTTCCCGGTCCTCTTTTGTGACCTGTCGTGTCGCTCAGTCGGCAAAGTGTACTGGAGTTCGGTCAACTTCCCTCAGCCACTTGATGGTGTTCCACCCAGGGTTCAGTCCGCAGGACTTCAAAATATTGGCTCGTGCGATGCTCCCACCATTGAATGAAAGAACAGCATCCAATGTCGCCATTTTGTTAAAAATCGCGGGCGCTTGAGAGTACACGCGTGGAAAAAACGTGCACAGTGTCTCGGGATTTTCTTGGTTAAGAGCGAGCTATGAAATAGCTGCCAGATAATGTTTAAGATGTAGCTCATTCCGGACATGCTTTTAGACCTGGTGTTGAATTTCTTTTTGTTGAAACTTTATCGATAAACTGGGAGCGTATCCCAAAAAGGGGTGTGGTCATCCGCTACTTGCTTCCAGAAAGTGTTTTTTCAGCCCGAAATATGACTTTCTAAGAACAGCGTGACAAGAAAAAATGTGCAGAAAAAAATACACCTTTCAAATTGCAAAAAAAAAAAAAAAACTAAATTTGATGTTTGTTTGTTTGTTTTTCTCATCCTGTGCTGTGAAAATTGGCGAATTTGAGAATTTGAATGTGAGTGCTGCATCAAAGGTGCTCAGATTGACGAGGAATGCTTCGAGTAATTTGATGCGTCACAACGATTTAGATATGTATCACATTCCGAGTGACCTCCTATCTGCGTCTCAAAACAAGGATGGCGCTCGCCATCTTTGAGGCAGGTTGAATTCTGTTTCCAATATTTTCGGTAGGGATAAAGCCACAAATATGAATAAGGTCTATTGCGCCATATCTGCGCCGAGGTAAGCTTAAAAAAAAGCACAAAAGAAATGTATTTTTAAAGGGACCATGAAGGGAATTTTACTCTGGTATAAATTGGGATTTTGCTAATCGCATATCGTCTGGTGCGCCGAAAGAAAACTAGTACACGAATGTACAAAACCAAAAAAACTGTTTTTCGAAACGAAATTTTAAAAAATGAAAATATATATAACGGACTATTTCTTACCTCGTTTCCTTCTAAAGCTCCCCGCCTTTTTACTGGATTGAATCCGCGCTGCCCATGCAAGTCAGCCTAACCCCAGCTCAGACGTTGTACACGGAACCAGCTCAGACGTTGTATACGAGCCCTGCGTCACTCGGACGAATGGGCTCGTCGACGAATATTTAGATTCGAGTTTCTGGCCATTATTGAGCGTCGTGACGGAACTTGTCATCGCTTGCGAATGACAAGTTCCATGGTCTGCTTAGCTTTTGAGTTGGGGTGGAAAGCTAAGGAGGAAGAAGTTGAAAAATTTCGAGCTCCCGAAACAAGGCTGGGCCCCTAATCTGGACATGATGAACAGAACAGCGCACAAAAGGACGAGGACAGAGAAAAGGAACATGCAGGACACACAAGCGCTGTTCTGTTCATCATGTCATCATACCAACTCGCCCAACTTACAACACTTCTCTAATCTGGACACTTGGCGAAAAAGACGGCGAGAAATCTGGCGGCCATGATTGGCCAACGCCGCACTTGACCTTGGCGCCGGCCAGTCAGAGCCGCCGGATTTCTCGCCGACTTTTTCGCCAAGTGTCCAGATTAGGGCCTCAGAGGCCCTAATCTGGATAGGCGGGACGTTGCAAAACCCCAAAAACATTACTCATATAGCAATATCTCTAACGAATCGCCGTATTATTATTATTATTTAAAAAAAAAAAAAAGCCGTCGAGACAAGTCACGTCACGATTTTCATTCCCTCTCCTCCTCGCTACGTTCGGTCGAGGCTGGTGAACCGAACCGAGAAGGAGAGAAGCGAGGCCGCTTCCCCTCATTCTCGTATTCTCTAGGAGGACAATGACGTCATAGACCTCGCTTGATCGCGCACTTCTTTTTCTAAAGTACGGCCATCCCTTCGAGATATCGATGCATGAGTGATGTTTTGGAAGTTCGTAGCGTCCCGTTCAACGCTTCTGCGCTCTTATTTTGTGAAATCCGAATTTCGGTTCAGTGTTAAGTCGATATTAACGTTTATATCCCCGGAATATCTTATAATAGGTCGATATTAATATTTGGAGAAGTAGAAGGAAACGAAAATGGTACAAATATGTATTTGACGCCATCTCCACTCTCCGTATGGTGTATTTCGTCTTAGGTCAGAACGTTGAAGGCTCAAAACACATAGTCACGAAGACACACTAAACGCGCTAGCTTATGGGCATTCGCAGTGCATGATTGGTTTAGCCACTGAAATAGTAAGGTACAGATACTTGACCAAGGCCACGATGTCGCGCTTTTGACGCTGCGTGATAGTGTGATAGATAGCTCTCCACCGCGCGCTGGCCCCGTCATCGTCTGAAGTTCCAGATGATGTCGGCGATGTCGGAAACTAAAAGTCGCGAGAGAAGTTGCAAAATAGTGGGATGGCGGCTACTGTAATAAGCCGGACCCAGGGTCTTTTACTTCCGCTGATATCACTTGATTATCGTGTCCGCCTCCGTGGCGTGCCTACAGTGGCGTGCATGGCTCGCGTTAACTTTCACGGAGTGCTAGGAGCAGTGCTTGACACGGGGGCGCGCATGGTTATGCTCAGTACTATTAACAGGTCGACCTCTCTTTGGTCTTGACTCAGGGTTGACCTCTAATTTTTAAAAAGATGTGCCCATGAAGGAGAAAAAAAGGCGGGTCTTTATTTGAATGAATACGGTAGTCAAGGTGTAGTTCCCCTGCAGCTGTCACTCGAAAGGGCAGTGAACTTCGGCTCAACATCTGGTGCGAATGCCGCTGAAGCGCAGAGCCTCTTTTAAATCACAAATGTATGTTTTCATAATATTTGTGGGTGGTCGTTTTTGGCGGTTTGTTATTAGGAACTTGAGTTCGATGTTCGTAAAACTTGCGGGAACGTATTTTTATCCGTGGGCGTTTCAGCGGATATGCTCATTTTCCCCCCGACATTTTACAGGTATTCACAGGCTAAATTAACTCCCGAGTGTAAAATTGGGGAGGAGAGAGAGGCTTTATCTCAAAGGAACTGTTGCTGTATGCCTCATTTCTCAACTATTTTGTTTTAATACCGATTGTAAATGGAATCTACTCTCACCTCAGCATTATTTCTAAACAAGAAGGCTGTGTGGTTCTTTCGCATCTATTCTTATAACAAAATATAAGAAATAATAATCTTCAGTATCAAATAGGGACCCTCAATCATTTTGAGATACGAACTCATTTAGCGATGCAATCACGTTTTCAAGCGACGTGCTAACAGACGCCGACATCTGCTCCGAGAACCGTCCGTGGCTGCTCCAAACCGATATTTTGTGCCTGCTACGAAACCTGCTACGGAGGGCCCCATGAACTTCCATCACTGCGCACAGATTACAGACCACGGTGTGATGCTCCGCCGCCAACTCGCTTACTCTGCTACGCTCACTGTTTTAGACAAATGAGACGTGCCGAAAATGGCGCCTATACTGTTAATTCCACTTTATGGAGCCCGATTGATCGCGGTGTCTTTCGGGTCCGCGGTCCGCTGTCTATTTCCGACAGCCGGCCAGGCCCGGCCAGACACTCTAGGGAGTTTTAGAATAACGTACGGAATTTTGGCGCACTCTACCGCTTAATTTAGCGCTTGCGTTAGCGCACGCTACGCGAGAAAGTTTAAGAATAGCGTTTCTCTTCCGCGACGCAAAAGCCCAAGCATATCGCGCTTGCAACGCCACCAAGATACAGTCACAATTTTTATTTCACACAGAAAATGCTAAATCTCGAGAAAAAAAAATTTTTTTTTTTTGGTCTGCAGTAGCACTTTAGGTTTGTTTAAACATGAGAATGCGACACGAACGGTCGGCCGGTCGTGTCCGCTTGCGTCGCCTCGGCAAGAGAGGTCTCGTGTACTGACCTTCGCACACTGTATACCTTCGCTGCCTTCGCCGAGAAATGTTCGCGCGTCGCCAGCATCAAGTTGCCGGTCCCGTATCGAAAATTGCAGTCGCGAGGATGCCGCCGACGTCGAACTCACGACACCGCCAAAGCGACCGTAGACATGGTCCCGGTCGTCTTGGCTTGAGCCAACTTCTCGTCACGAATCCTGGAAGAACGCAAAAACTCTTTGCGTATACCGTATACGCACGCAATTTCCGAAAAATAGCGCACGCAAAGCGCAAAACGTGGTTAGCGTCCGGCGCACGCGCAGTGGCGACGACGCTATTCTTTTGCGTACACGCAAAGCTTTAGCGTACGCTATTCTAAAACTCCCTACTAACTTTTCACGGCCCCGCCGAGGCCGGCTCTATTTTCGCCCGGTATGAATAGCCCACCACAAACTGCGCGGCGTGGCAGCTCGCTTGCCACTCCTACACATAGATGTTGATTACGGTAACCAATATTCAGTGCAGTAAGCATCATTTTTTTTTTAATTTATCATGCTGCTATTATTAGTTGAACCAATCTGCAAAAATAAACAGCTCGTTAAAAAAAATCATCACCTTTATTGCTCTTTTTTTTTTTTTTCGACCAAACGTGCGTATTGAAAAGGACGAAAAATAAAAATGGCAAGCAACAGTAAACAAAACCGTGTGCCAAAGTTGAAAAGGAAGGGAAACGTCGCGAAGGGTTCGGACTAAAGACGGGCAAAGTTCCACATGTACCTTGGTTCTGGTTTGAAATGGATCGTTTTTGGGAATAAACCTTTTCAGAAAGATGAGTTTGTATTCTCAAAGCCATTTAAATATATATATATATATATATATATATATATATATATATATATATATATATATATATAAAGACGTTTATAGCGCATAAGTGTGTGTCTAAATAGTGCAAGAAAATTAAAATTAAATGAAGAGGACGTGAACTCGTAGCAGTTCGGTTGCTGCATGTTAAAGGGATACTGAACCGAAATTTTGAACTCAAAAAAACAAAGCTGGACTGATAGGCGGGACGCTGCAAAACCCAAAAGCATCACTCATACCGCGATATCTCCAACGGATCGCCGTATTTCTGAAAAAGAAGTGCGCGATTGAACACGGCCGACGAAGCCGACGAGACAAAAGTCACGTCAAGATTCCAATTCCCTCTCCTCCTCGCTATGTCCCGTCGAGCTGGTGAACCGAAGCGAGGAGGAGAGAACCAATGCCGCTTCCCCCATTCTCAAATTCTCCCGTGGGACAATGACGTCAAGGACCTTGCGTGATTACGCCCTTTTCCATAAGTACGGCCATCCGTTAGAGATATCGATGAATGAGTGATGTTTTCGAGTTCGTAGCGTCCCGTTCAAAGCTTCTTCAGCCTTATTCTGCGAAATCCAAATTTCGGTTCAGTATGCCTTTAACGCGGGCGGCCCGTGTTGCTGGTGTTGCGACGTCAAGTTGCTGATAGTAAATTGCTCTGTCTGGCCTTAGGGGGGTCCCTATCGTTTCGTCGAAACTCGTTTCGTCGAATTACGTTTCGTGGACAACGTTTCATGGACACACGTTTCGTCGACACTAACGGTTTGTTGAAACTCGTTACGCGAATCGCACGCTGTGGGGACATTTCATCTCGCGTGTATCACTAGGGTGCGTTCTGTTAACCCCCCCCGCCCCCCCCCCCCCCCGCCCCCCCTCCCACCTCCCCGTTTTTTGCGGCGACAGTCTGCGGCGCCTCATCACAAAAATGTGAACCCACCTGGCCCACCCGTACACGCGTCGCTTCGCGGCGACAGACTGATGCAGATTATTACAAAAAAAAAAAAAGCTAATCTGAGCTGTCGATGAAACAATCGATGAAACATAGCGTGTCGATGAAACGTCGTTCGATGAACTGATTGCCATCGGCAGGAAAACACCCCCGAGAGAACTACTTTGACGGCGGCAGAACCTCTTCACCCAATTGTGGCACTGACAAGAAACTGGAAGTCAGCAATGGCGGAAAGGTCACGTGACACCAAGATGGCAGCGCCTATGCAAATTGGCTGTAATGCGTATATATATATTTTATTCTTGTAACATTTCTTGTCAGCTTCGCAATGGTGTTAGGGCATGACTCCGCGTTGAACGACCGCGTTTGTTCCCCGCTTGCTATATAGCGGGAGCGTTCACTCTCCTCCACTCCTCCATTTGGCCCTTTCCAGTGTTCCGCCTTAGTCGGAATAGCGACGTCGACTTTAACCCATTCTATATACGAGACAACGTTCCTCGCACTGAGCGCCGTGTATACGGTGGTTCCCACTTTCCCGGTTCCCATTGGCGCACCCGACTCCGAGAGGAAGTGTTTCGTTGACGTCCTGCGCTGTCCACGTTTCCTCGTCTTTTTTTTCTTTTCTTTTTTGGTGTCTGGAGCTCGTCTCAGCTTACGTCACGGGAATGTTCCGAGCTTTCTCTTTATTTCCTCCCTTCTATGCTATACGGTCTTCTCATGGTATACTTGCGGTGTCGTGCGCTTTGTCTCGGATAAATGCTTCCTTAGCCCGTACACGCGCATGAACGAAACCATCGGGTTTTGATATCGTATAGGAATGTAGAGAAATGGCCCGCCATTTTTTTTCTCGGCCAAAGTGACCTTCAGAAATGGGTGTTTTAAGAACAGCTTTCTTGTTGATTGGCATTATGGGCACATTTTAGTGCTCATAATAAGTGGCGCTGGGTGCCTTCATGTGCGCTTTGCTTAGGGTGAAAACATGGAACCATTTTGTCCCACACGTTTTTTTTTTTTTTTTTTTTTTTTTCAGAAGCGCGTGAAAGAGCGTATCCCTGCACGCGTTTGTGGGGCTGACTGTGCTATGACGACATTTTGTTTTCGTCGATTTCTTTGTATTTTCCCCGGGAGCGCGTGCTGTTGGCATCGGGTACTACAAAGAGTGGCATCACCCTAAACAGAAGGACATTGAGGCACCCTAAGTGGCGCACGATCTTTCCACGAGCCAGCAGCCGCCGTTGTGTGCGAGCACACGCAACGAAACTGACGTCATAGTCCTCCTTGCACGCTTAAAAGACGACTGTGAAATGTGTGCGCTCCGGGGAAAAGGAAAATAAAGACAGGTTTTTTCGTCCGCACAGTGGGGTCCGGTGTAAAAGGCAGGCGAATAATTGGGTCTAACAAGCACGTAGCTTTCCACTTGCGGAAATGAAAAGCCCGTCTTTATTTTCAGGACTGTATGACGTCGATTTCGTTGCGTGTGCTCGCGCACACCGGCGGCTGCTGGCTCGTGGAAAAAAGATCGTGCGCCACTTAGATAGGGGCACTGAGATGTTTGGTTTAGCATCCCTTGAAGGTAACTGAAATTTGTTAATTCACGTTTGAATGAATGAAAATAAGCATGCGGTTCCAATTAGAAACTTTTTAAGCGTCATCGAAAACCAGTAAATCAGTATAGATTCGAAAGATTTGGAGCGCGCGAGGCTGGCGCTGCGCAAACGTGGCTGATAAACTTATCATCGGCATGTTTTCTCTTTGTTTTTCCCAGGTGCGTTTGTGTGAACAAAATCAGACACGTGTGCTCGCTGCATTTACTGAGTGTGGTGGTGCGCTTTGCCACGCGGCGCCGTGAGCAAACGTTGCTAATTGTAAGGCGGACACTACGTAGCCCCACACTTGTGGCTTGGCGGTTCAGGTATTACATGCGGCACACATGGGCAGGAAGGACTGGAAGGCGCCATTTTTCTTCCGGCGAAGCGCCCTTCGTCATGCTTGTTTGTTGCTGCTCCTTGCGAAAAACGGTGCACAGTATATCGAGGGTCTTTTCCATCCTCCAACCCCCAATAAGGAAAACACCTTCTCCCTAAGGTCCCCCGTGTTACGGCATTCTTTCATCAAATAAAACAACAACACACAGGCCTCTTTCTTTTTTAAAGCGTAAAATGCTTTTACACAAAAAAATGTTTTTGCATTTCTTGCTAAATTGACGTTACGTCTCCTTTACACCAATTCAGTTTCCTCGCTAAATTTAGCAGGAAAATTGATGTCACGTGACCTGGCATCACGAGGCCTATATATACACCCATTTAGTTTCTCCCACGAACGGCTTCTGCGCAAGCGCAGTGCCCACACCTGGCGCGGGCAAACGCAAGCTTGTTTGTAAACAACGGCTTTTTTTTTTTTTTTTTTTTTTTTTTTGCGTGCAGTGGCCATGTGAGGCAGCCGGAGGTTTGACCTGTGCTGGACGCTGCCGCCATGGGTCGCCGCCTGAACCTGTCCCACCTGAGCCAGGAGGAATGCGACCGCATCCTGGCCGTCATCCAGCGGGACTTGGAACTCCGGGCCAGGGAAAAGGAGCGGCTCGGGTCAGTTTTCTGACCCTTCTTGCCCTACGCCGTTCGTACCTCGTAGAAGACGTGCCGCGTTGACCGCTCTTGCTCATCTTACCATAGCCTCCTCTATACTCACAAAGCCTGGCAGTTCGACGACAGAGCCATAGAGTGCCCGGTCGCAGATTTGGAGCGCGAGAATCTGGTAGCGCAGAGCATCAAAGAGCCATTTCTCGGGGAACCCAGAGCCGTTTATACTGAGAGAGTTTGGCCAATGGGCGGAGCTTGTTGCCCGCCAGAACGAGCGGATTTCGCGATAACACAAAATGGCCTTACTTCTTTGTCTTGTTTATTCCTGAGAAATCGTATGGAGTTCTTATGAGTCAGAGCCACAAAATGGCGGACGCAAGTAGTCATCCCCCGGTTGTCAGACTGCGCTGCTAGGGTTGCCAGGCTGTCAAAAGGCCAAACTCTCTGAGTATAAACGGCCCTGGGGGAACCTGGAAGTCAGCGCACAGCTTTTGCAGCGGCGAGGACCCGAAACACACTCGTTCGCTCGGGAGAAGTGTGTTTCGGCGTCTCGCCGCAGCGGGGCGCCAGTCACGTGACTCTCCTTCGGCGTCTCGCAAGGACAGGTGTTTTGCGAACCAGAACATACAGAGCGAAGTACCAGGAAATGGACACAGTGTGCGCTGCTTGTGGAGAGGAGGACGAGACGGCTGAGCACTTGATACTCTACTGTAAAGGCTTCACCCTATGCATACCGAAGACAACATAGATTTAATAAGGTCATTGGGTTTTAGAGACAGCGAAGGAAAAGTGGATTTCAAGACAGTAGAGATTACCAAGCAAAGATTAAGTGAATGGTGGCAGAAAGCGAGAGAAAACTAGGCATTTTCTTATTAACTGATGGCAAGGGGGATTTATAGCCTCACTTTCTTTTCAGTACGGAGTGAATATAGTTTTCACATTTAAATATTCTAAGCTTAAATGGTAAGGCAAAATGGCTAGGTGGCGTTAGCTACCGCCCGATCCAAAGGGCTCAGCCGTATTCATCCATCCATCCATCCATCCTCTCATCCGTTGTCTGCCGCTCCACCTTTTCCATTTCGGCGGCCGCTTCTCGTGGCGATCTGCCAGGCTTTGTCATTATACAGAAAGCTATGGTTTGACTACAGCGACCAGCGAGTCCCTTTTTTCGGCTCATCCAATCTCCCAGAGAGTTTCCCAGCTACCCTCGTGTTCCTCGAGCTTCCAGCGTGCGGGCGCGGGCGGTACAACAATCCCTTTCAGTACGTTTCGTGCACGAAATAAAGCCAGAGCGGACGAACTAAAGCATGGGCGGATAGATCGGTACATTTAGTGAATATCTTTCGCCAAAAGGCGCTTCATTGAGCCGTGGACTCAACGACATTTGTAAGTGTCATCTCGGAAAAGTTGTAGGGCACATTTCTCGTCCGTCTCTTTGCTCCGCTTTTCCTGGATGTCGCGCATTATGGGAGTCTCCGAAGCGAAGAAAGGCTCCCGTCATGCTCCTGCGAACATAGAATACGTTCACAGGTGTCACGCGATCACGCGCGAAAATTACCCGCTCAGTCTAGTTGGGGTTAGACTACGTTGTATCTTGGCTCGCGTCTTATTGTAAAAAGAGACGTCACGGACGAAGCGTGCATCCTTTCCCTGCACAAAACGCAGCTGGGAAGCTTACCACGTCGAGTGACGTGACGTCGTTTGGTGACGTCATCACGGTGTCTCCGCGGCGCCTGTGAACGCAGGGAGCAGCTTGGCGGGAGCATTTTGGGTCGCGCGCGCGTCTGGCCGCAACGCCGCGGCGCCTGTCGTGCGAGCAGTCGCGCAGCTTGCTTGTTCTCTCTCGAGCGAGCTTTTATATAAATCAAGTCTGGGCCAGGCGGTGTCTTCTGAGACTTCTCTGCGCGGTGGACTTCTGCCATAAACTTTCGCCGGTCGCGCCCGGCGGGCGGGCGGGCGGGCGGGCGGGCGGGTGGGCGTTCAAAAAATAAATAAATAAATGATACCTCCCTCAAAAAACGTGCTCTGCATGGTCGTGCAGCGGCCTTGATACCCTCGCCGACTCGGCCAGAAAGGAGATGGCTGCCGATTCGGGTTCGCGAACAAACGGGGAAATGCCACGGGGCGGCGGGTCGTTTTCGAAATCGCGCTTCGCACGCTGCCGCCGCAGACGCCCGATCCTCGAGTGTCTTCTTCCTCGACCCCGCGCAGGGCCCCGGGGAGGACGGGACGAGAAATAAATGAAGCGACGAGAAAGCAGTCTTCGGGCTCCAATGATCTGCTGGTCGCCTTTTTGGTTGGTTTGTTTGTTTGCGTGCGTGTGTGGAGACGGAGCATCTCTAGCTGGTTGGTGTGTATACGTGCTAAGCGTTTCTAGGTTGAGGTCGAAAGGGGTTGTGAACTATCGCGGATCAATATCGTTTGTCATGCTGGCTGGGCGCTTGTTTTAACTTAGTGGAGGAGGAGGCTCTTTAAAGTGGCGGCTCAATGTTGCCAGTACAACTTTTTTTCTCTTTTTTTTAGAGAGCGGGAATTGGTGGACTTTTTAATGTAGGTACAGCTATCGTATGTCGACTTCAAAGATGTAAAAGAAGAAAAAAAAAAAGACACAGAGGGAAAGTTTTCCTCTTGGCTCAACTTCAAGAAGCAATTGCGCCTTTCTCTCCGCCGTTTTGCGCCTTTCTTTTTTCAATTTCTTTGTAGGCTAGGCGCAGCGCGGGTAAGTTCTGTATCCGCGAGTGCACGTTTCAGCCGAGTGAGAGTTCCAATTTGGGATGTCAGCGCCGGTTTGAAGAATGGCACCGATGGCGCTCGCATTCTCCGCGTAGCCCTCGAAAGGCTTCCTGCTGCAGCGACCGGCCCCCGGTCGGGCGCTGAACTCGGCCCGGCCGTTTCTTTGTCCGAGTATAATCGGCGCCACACTTGCTATCCACCACTCCGATTTCATTCGGGAAGAGGTGGAGCAATTTTTTTAAGCCTTTGCTTTCTCGCTTTTGGGGGGGGGGGGGGTGCGAAGAAAATCTTTCAGGATCGCTGGAAATTTCCGGCCCTCTTTTCTCCTCGCTGCTCTTGATACATTCTCTTTTCGCGGGGCTGTGTTTGGGGCACGGTGTAGGACGGTTTGGGATAAGCCCGGTCCGCAAATATCCGGTATTTTTTTTTTCTTCCCGGGTCTGTTACAGTAGGTGCAAAATTAATCGTTCACGGTCAAATTGGCAGAAAAAAAAAAAAACAATATTTAAATATAGCCTCCTCTATACCCACAAAGCTTGGCAGTTCGATGACGGAGCCATAAAGTGCCCGCGGTCGCAGATTTGGAGCGCGAGGATGGTAGCTCAGAGCATATCTCGGGGAGCCTGTAGTCAGCGCACAGCTTCTGCAGTGGCGAGGACCCGAAACAAGGTTTTCAAACCCGACGAGAAAAGAAGTGGTATCCCGAGGAACGCGAGAAGCACGAGCGGACATTGCATCGCTCGGGACAAGTGTGTTTCGGCGTCTCGCCGCAGCGGGGCGCCCGTTGCATGACTCTCCTCTCGTCCGTTGCCCGCCGCTCTACCTTCTCACTTTCGGCGGCCGCGTCTCGTGGCGATCTGCCAGGCTTTGTCAGTATAGAGGAGGCCATGATTTAACAAAAATTACACCATCTTCCCGAGGGGAACCATGGGGTGATGCGGAGCATCGTGTTGGTTCCGAGGAAAGAGTCAGTTGCGTGCTGACGTCGAGAGATGGCGCCACCGACTGCCCTAGCGTTACCCCCTACGCGAGCCTTCGTCGCGGCTCGCGGCAGAGAAACTTGGAACGCTCGCCGCTCGCCGTTTATTTTTTTTCACACTTGAAGGAGAGGAGACTAGAGGAGGAGAGTTGCGCGTGCGCGCGCGGTGTGAGGAGAAGCGAACGCACGCGCAGTGTACGCAGCTGGTAGAGAGAGAGAGCGGAGAGAGTAACGCGCAGCTGTTGGAGAGAGGGAAGGAGGAGAGTTGCGCGTGCGTAGTTCGAGTGCCGACTACAACGCCGACGCCGCGGGACATAGACCCGAGCAAGAGATGCTCCGCATCTAATAGCTGCGGGATATGTACAGGGGAGGTTCGATGGTGTGTCCTCGCGCTCCAGCTATCAGTCGATCTTCTTCCTTCTCTCGTGACACACTGTGCAAACTCAATACACCCCAATAATCCGCAAGAAGATATGTTCAAGCAGCGGGTGACGCTGCCTGTCCACGATTGTCCGGGAAGGTCGTAGGCGGCGGCTTTTGGGCTCTCGAGGTGATTCGAAAAACGGCGCGAAACGGCGACGCAAGTTGTCCGCCAATGCCGTGATTTTTGAGCCTTCGTCACCCGCCGGCACGTCGCTGAGACGCTAAACGGGACACTGAGGACGACGAACCAGCACAGAGCCATGCATCGGTCGTCGGTGACAACGGAAACGCTGTGGGATGGATGGATACGGCTAAACCCTTTTAATCGGGCGGCAGATTGCGCCATCTAGCCAAAGCTTAGGAACTAAACCCTGCGCGCTTCGTTTTGTTACGTCAGCTACTTCACTGCTCCTAGGCCAAGCCAGGAGAGCCAGCAGAGGGTTTTTACCGCCAAACATCTGAGATGATGTTGACGCAGCACTCTAAATACCCTCCCCCCCCCCCAAAAAAAAAAAAAAACCTTTTGTTTTTATTTTTTTATGCGCCGTTATTTTTTATGCGTTCGGTCTGAGCTACATCCAATAAAAATATCAAAGATTACGCGACGTGGCGACGCAACTTTATCAGACTGCAGGTGGTTAGGTGCGCAATCGGGCAACGTAGGAAGTGGTTCGAAATGCGGAGACGAGACGCCTGGGGGCGGATTCACTGCGTCCGTTGACAACCAGCCTCTCTCTAGTGTTGTCGTGTGTGCGAATCTGAGGATCGATGCCATATAAGTGTTGTTAGCCGTGTTGTCGGGGAAAATATGAGTACCGGAGGTTCACTTCCCAACCGACGAGCAAAGGCGTGTGCAATGTGTCAACCCCTTAATAAAAGTGGAAAGTTTTCCTTTTTTTTTATTAAAAATCTTAATTTTTTTTTTAATTTTGATTATCTTTTAATGTAAAGGAATGACATGTTGCATCATCTTTTGCTGAAGTTCAGGAAGGGGAGTCAATGTTTCCCTTTCCTGAGACACCGCCTTGTCTGTGTGTATACTCTTCGACTGGTCCGTCGTTTTGTTTACGCTGTTTTCTTGTTCCGATACATCACCATCTCGCCCAGAGTTTTACGCTTCTAGAGACAATGTTCCTTTTTACACGTTTGACTTTGTAAGGTGGATCATGAAGACGGGTGTTCTATAAGTAGATTTTGGGAACACATCCGTAATGCCAGACTTGGTTTGTAATTATTCCGCGGTTTCGCTGTCACCGAGCATTTACTCATTTCCAAGTCATTGTCGTCACTTCGCTAAAGCAGTGCTTTTCGGGTCTCAAAGCTTTGCACCGCTTTTCGGGTCTCAAAGCTTTGCACCGCTTCCTGTCCATGATTCAGAACGGAAACAAGAAAACAAATTTCCTGGAAAAAAGCATTTAGATTATTTCTCTAGCCAGCGAACACAAATAAACCAAAGCATGTTTCGTATTGCATTCGATAGGTGGCAGTAACTATAACCCACGATCAAAAATTGTCACGCGTTCCACGCTGCGTTTTCTCCCTCCGTCCGAAGTAAGTTCGCGCG
This sequence comes from Ixodes persulcatus, assembly GCA_013358835.2. NCBI lineage: Eukaryota > Metazoa > Arthropoda > Arachnida > Ixodida > Ixodidae > Ixodes > Ixodes persulcatus. Next base: position 89,412 of record JABSTQ010009795.1, on the reverse strand, counting down.
TCTTTAGACGCGATTCAGGAGAAAGAAGCTCAAGTTACGAGCTGTGGCAGCTTTTTGTGTTATCCTTGTACTCTTGCACTTCCGAATTGTCCTTGTGCCCGGAAGGATGATAGCGTAGCAAACAACTCCGCTATTATCTGTAGTCTCAAGGAGGCATAGCAGGTATTTTTTGAGAACGGGTTGCCACTTCCAAGGTGTTTTGAAATATTGCGTTGGTTTGTGCATGCGAGCCACCTGCGCAGAACATTTTGATTTTTTGTGTTCTAGTTTTTTTCATTCGACGTCACAGACTATGATTTGGCAACTCTTTCGTGCAAGACTCCTATTCTGACCCACGTAGCTGGATACTTCCGTGCTCGTGTTTCGGTTGCCATGAGCTTCCGTGCTCGTGTTTCGGTTTCGAGCAGTTGAGTTTTTTTTTTTTTTTTATTTTATAAAAAATATACCTGACTCTGTAGCAACCTTTTTTTGGGAGTAGTCTCTTGCATCACGTGCATCACGCAGTAGTGATCACACGAACGCACTGTTTAACGATACTCATCCAGTTTGAAACGGCCAGGGGCAGGCAGGTGGTTGAGGCTCAGAAAAACCTTGAAGCGATCTGGCAAACTGCCTCCCTACCCCCTTGCACGCTGGTAGTAATCTGATCGAACGCCCCCCGAGTGACGCTGGCATACAGTAAGTTTAGTTTCTACATAATGCAAAATCCTCATACTGTGAACGAAATTTGAAAAAAAAAAAAAAAAAAAGTGTAAGAAGACAGAAAATAAGGGACAGGACAACGCCTCATACTCAGCTCTGGGAATGAAATTTGAAAGAAAAAGTGGTAAGAAGACAGAAAAAAGGGGACAGGACAACGTCTCAAACTCAGCTCTGGACAACGTCTCAAGCTCAACTCAGCTGAAAACTCAGCCGAGTACAACGTCTCAAACTCAACTCAGCTGATTTTGAGACGTTGTCATGTCCCCTTTTTGTCTTTCTTCTTAAACTATTTCTTTCGAATTTTATTCCCAATCTCGGGATTTTGCATCATGATCAACATACACCAGCTCGCCTGCACCTTGACAATTTTTTAGTTTGTAATTGCTTTGGAGGTTTATTTTCCGAGACAAAAGAAACGCCGAGCAAAAAGCACAGAAGTGACACAACATGAAGTCGGGGAGCGTTCTACCATACCAGTGGAGTCGGATGAGGAAAAACGGGCCCCCCCCCCCCCCCCCCCCCCCCCCCCCCAAATATTTCGGACTGTTAAAGTAAACAATACGGGGAAAGAGGGCATGGTCGAGCTTATTTTAATCTGAAATTACTTATGCATATGTAGAGCTACTGTCGCTCTTCACTGCATAAAAGGTCGCGTAGATGGTCATTGTTAGAAACTCGTCAGAAGGCACTACTCGTCACATGCTCGGTGGTTCGGAAGTTCAAGGTAAAAAATAAATAAATAAACATAACAATAAATGCAGAAAATAAAAAGCTAGAGAGAGAGAGAGAGAGAATAAACTTTATAAAATCCTAATAAGATCCACAACGTTGGGTTCCTTCTCCTACGGCCGCGAAAAAAAAACTATCAAGAATCCACCGGAAGTGTTGCATTCTTGCATATTCAGGGGCCCAGAACTACGAAACAAGTTTCTCCTACCAAAATGTGTACAGGCTAAAAGAAACACGCCACGAAAACGTAAAATAAAAATATATATATATATATATATATATATATATATATATATATATATATATATATATATATATATAAATTTTTATGACTTGCCTAATTCGAACAATATTATACCAAAATATTAAGGTGGGCTAGTTGGATATGCATAATGAACAATATTAGAAATATTTTTTCCTGAGTTAATTTATTCCTCAACGTGAAAAGAACAATAGATACATTAATTTGTATTCTGCAGATGGTAATGATATGTACTGTATGTGGCGTTAATTTAAATGCGATACCTCAAACAACTTCGACGAAAACAATTACCAAGTTTAGGGCATAATTACCCGTAGATACATGTTTCGGTATTTCTTCGAAACTCGTCTTGAACAACAATAATCATATCTTAAGACGACACTTACCTAGGCTATACATAGATCATTCTTAAAAAGTTTAACGTCTCTACCATAAATAGCTTCGGCTATAGCGCGCTTCAAATATGGCACAAACTACAATTGTCAAAAACGCGTCGTCCTTCCTCGCTCCTTCGGCAATCTATTTCCTTGAAACCAAGCATGCCAGATGATTGAAATAAATGGCATTGTCTTTCGCAAGGAATGCGGCACCGCATGTAAAAATGCGAAAAAAAATATTACGAATGTACACATCGCGACACTGTTAGCGCGAACACGACATCGGCGCATTTTCGCATTTTACTTCTAAATAATATTAGTGAGCTCGAAATTTTATCACTTAAATTATAGAACTAAATTAGCTCTTTCCGTAGCAATAATAACTTGGATGACATCCCTTGGTTTCAAAGAGAAAAACTGGAAAAACCGGCGATCGCTTGTTCGCGCTAACAGTGTTGCGCTCTGTACCTCACTGCTTGAATCCAAATGAAACCACCCGCCCGTCTTTCGAAGTTCGACGAACTTCGAACTTTTACTCTAGAAAATCGAAGTTCGTCGAACTTTTGACTTTTCATGAATCGAAAGTTCGACAATTTTCGATTTCTTTGGATTAATAAGTTCGAAAGTTCGAAACTTGTCGAATTTCTTAGCGTAGGAAGTTCAAAAGTTCGAAAAGCTTCGAACTTTTTAGTGCAAGAAGTTCGAAAGTTCGAAAATCATCGAATTTTTTAGCTTATCAAGTTCGAAAGTTCGACAAGCATCGAATTTAGCAGCGTAATAAGTTCGAAATTTCGAAAAGCGTCGAACTTCTTAGTTTAACAAGTTCGAAAATTCGACTTCCGTCGAATTTCTCGATATGGAAAGTTCGAAATTTCGAAATCTTTCGAACCTTTCGAACCGCTTGAATCGATCATCGAACCTTCGGTTCGAAAAAAGTTCGCGGCATCCCTAGTTGTGACTCCGCAGAACCGGTGCGACGTGGCCCCTTACGTCGCTCACAAAAGTCCACTGCGCGTTCTCGTCGACCTCACAGCGTTTCAAAGAGTTCGAGATCACTGAAAGTGCCACAAAAGAACTTCAAACTCGGAAGTGAAGTGTCGTCTGCTCACAGCGATTGGCGGCACGCACGGAGCGTCTGATCGCGGGACGCGGGCGAACACGACGCGGTGGCGTGAGAGAAACTCGAGTTGCAGGACGACTCAATCTTTGACGTCACTGCATTCACTGGCGTGGATCGCGCGGGAACTTCAAATTAGGCCTTGGGAGATTGTGTTTTTTTTTTTTTTTTTTTTTTTTTTACTTCACAAATACCGAGCTCCCAAGCTTCGAATTTCGAGGATAATGTCCAGGCATCGTTTTTAATTGTCTCGGAGTAATTAATAAAAAAAAAAAGATTTTGACCTGTTAGTGCTGCTTTAAGAAGGCATACGTATCGTTCACATGCCGGTCTTTGTTATCATGAAGTCCAACATACAGAATGTCATTAATTTTTATAATTTAGGGAAAAAATAATCTGAATTGGGAATTTCAGTTTTATTACAACCCTTAGAACTTGAGTAAAACAAAAATTTTTGTGCCCAAGATTACTCTAATATTATTACAGTGGAATATGCTATTTGGTTTACATTTTATTACGTACCTACAATGACCATTCGCGGCAGTCCATACTGTTCTTCATCGATCAGCATTTTGTTGCCATACCTAGTGGTGCTTTTATATGTGCAACTAAACAACTAGTTCTGTGGGGGAATCAAACCTGCCGTTGCATAAAAATGTGAAGGCCAAGTATGCCGGTTTTTTTTTTTTGTTTTTGTTTTAGTTTGATAGACTAACACACGACTCTTAACAAATAATAATCACGGTGATATGAATAAAAATTAAGTGTGTGCTTGTGCTCCAAAACTACTTCTTGCCGCTCCATATAAGGGACTTTTGCCTGCCCCAAAAGGAATTGCAAAATGACTCGGGCCGGTCGCATTACTGATATCGCCTATCCCATTTTCATTTCTTTACGGCACAAATACGATTTTTTTTTTAAAAGTATTCTGATTATAGCCGATGTTTTTTGAAGATTGGGAAAGCCCATTCCCGTGTCTTATTTTCTGAAACATAAATGCCGATGAACGCCGATTGCTTTTTCTGCCAGTATAGAGCGTTGATATTTTATTCCTGCCACCTCCATAGGTGTTGACAAGTAGTGAACTAGAATTAAAGATATGCACCGAACAGTTTTTGTGTTACACGCCTTTTAATACACTAAAAAAGCGAAAATTTCAGTACTAGAAAAAAAGATAAAACAATAATTGTCACTTGGTTTTATTAATTCTAGTTCAATAGAAAAAGCACGAAGTTTGGAACAAAATTATATATTACAGAAATACTCGTAATAATTACAAAGAAATATGTTCCTCAACATGGCCGAAAATGCCTGGGGAGTATTCGACTTACCCTATGCCCATAGACGTCGTAAATATGTTTCAAATTAGAATATTTGATTGCAGAGCAGCGCTTTGGTTTTATAGAAGAGGCCAGGTTAAATAATTGAAGGAAGGGTGTAGTCGTCAATATTTACCTAATTATAAGAGCTATAATTCGATTAATTTCGTCGTGTCACACACGGGCGAGTGGAGTGACATTCGTAACCAATACTTCCAATCAAAGCTACTCTAAAAAAGGCCGTGCGTCTACTTTCCCGCATAACGCTCGGAGAGCCAATCACGGCAACTTACAAAGGCAGCTCAGCGAATGACGATGCCGAAATATATGTTTAGACCAAACAACGCGGTCTGAGTTGTGACATTAAGCAATGCAACGTCACGCTTGCATTGCTTAATGTCACAACTCAGACTGCGTATTTTGGTCTAAACATATGTTTCGGCATCGTCACTCGCTGAGCTGCCTCCGTAAATTGCGACGATTGGCTCTCCGAGTGTTGTACAAAAAAGTAAACGCACGGGCTTTTTTTTTTTTTTTTTTTTTTTTTTTTTTAGAGTGAAGGTGGTGTTACACCTCACACCTCTTCTGGCTTTCCCCTTCCCGTCACCCCCCAAAAAAGCAAACGATTGAGAGACGGGAATGCAGTGACATGCCTTTCAAGGCGCGACGGCGAAACGCTGGCGCCATGGTGGTCGTTGGGAACCACAGTTCCCGCACTACCTGTTATATACAGTATATCGTACGAAGTAACGAATGAAATCTGGCGTCACATCTATACGAGGCGACCCATGTCGTGCGCTGTCTGAATGGCGTTGGGGTACATTGTCCGAGCACTGTCACACGTAAAGGTATCTGGTCAGAACTCGGGTCTCTATCCACAGTTCGTGGCTTCTTACGGATATCTCGATGTTGATATTCTAACTTGCCATGGAAAATTCGTACCGATAACGTCATCGCTTATTCTAACATTGAACATCTAAAACAAAACAAAAATTTCAGCCTTTCCACTCTGGTGTAGAAGGAAGACCAGCGGAGCTGTACAATGGAAAGTAATGGCCGGCCGCAAGTCGGCAAACCAGAGTGGAAAGGCTGCCGCCATCTATGAGCGACGGCGGCAGCCAGATACGTGGCTTGCCGCCGTCGATCATAGATGGCGGTAGGTGTCCAGAGTTCGGTGTCTTCATTTCTTTGCGGGGGACACGATCCTGAGGAAACTAGCCCTTAACAGCTCCGCTGTAAAAAAAAAAAAAAAAAAAAAAAAAAAAATTGCGTGACTTTTGAACATCTTTGTATATGCCATCGACGGATTCATTAAAACGAACCTTGGCTGACTGATATCACTCTGAACCGTTTATTTTTCAACACAATTATATTCTTCATTCGTATTTTTTGCTGCGTAAATTTTAATGCCTCCCCCACCCCTCCCCCTCTCTCTCTTGATATTCTATGGGTGCTGGGGGTATATTTGGTACACCAACGCGCGGCTTCTGCGAGGGCTCTGCTGCGTATATCATCAGCGGGACTGGCGTATCGGGCACCACGCTTTCGAGCGCATCTATAGGTATCTACGTCGTCGATGACTTGGTGGGGCAAACAACAAAACGTTAATTCGTTCTGCGTTGGGTTCGGCGGATCGCGTCTTGTTTTTGGAGGAAAACCTTTCTGCGAAGACCCCCGCTTGGGTCAACGGCACGAGGGACGACGATAAAACGACGATGCTGTCCCGCGCCTCTTGTCATAGGAGGAAAGACGCCTCGAATCGTTGTGGGCGGTACAGAACGCCCGGGCTCCAAGGGGAGGAGAAACGGCAGCAGGAAATTTACTGCCTGGTGGTTGTTGTTGTCCAGTACACCGGGTTTTACCGCACACCGGGCTTATTTTTGTCCTCCCCCGGGTCATTTTTTTTTTTTCCCGCTTCTTTCGAATCGAAAAATGTGTTAACAAAGATGACGGAGGTCTGCGGCAGTCTTTTCTATAGCCGCGGCTGTATGGCGAGGGCATTATCAGTAAAAGAATAGCATCTGCATCGCCAAGAACTGGTGCAAATAGAGACATTGACTGGCCTGCAGGTGCAGTTTAGCACGTTCAAAATGTCCACAAATAGGAAAAAAAAGACAAATCTTGGATCGATTAATTATATGGCGGCGAAACGGGAGTCGACGAAATGCCGCCTGCCTATACCCGTCGGCATTCGACGTGTCAACACGCACGAATCTACGACGGATCATTTGCCGAAACTACGAGCGTGGGATTCCAGGCATTTACGTTCTGGGGACTCTGAAACTATGGTGAGTTGCTATCTTAAAGAAGTTTTAGTGTATTGTGTTTGCAAATTCCGATTTCGTCACCCGGTTACTGCATGCACATGCGTGGAATTTGTATCGGGCAAACTATATTCCCTCGAATATTGCTCGAGACTGAACTTTATTCGCATCGGGCGACCGCAGATTACATTTTTTTTATAGCCTCTACAAATCAGTTTCTGCGACTGTCCGTTACAACTCAAGAAGGTAGGGCGAGGGAAAGGAAGGCCGGGGAGGAAGAAGCTGGCAGAACGCTGGAGAGGAGAGGGGGAAAACTTCCTCCTCTCTCCAGCGTTCCGTCTGCTTCCTCCTCACCGGCCTTCCTTTCTCGCGCCCTATATACCTTCTTGAGCTGTAACTTACCTTTTTATAGTGCTCTGCAGCGCAGCTTCTTGTCAGAAAACAGCTTTTCTCTAGATATTGTTTTCATAACAAACTAGATATGCGGTCTACGTTTTTTTATAATTCTGGTAAGTCTGGAATGTCACCACCACTCGCGTCTCATCACATCTTGACAAAAGGCGAAAGCTGCGGTTCTCCGCAGGTTGGACGTACTCTGAGGATACGTTGTCCCGAGCTTCACTTCCACGCTCCGAGTGGATCATCGGGGCCGCCGCTTCGTCTGTTTGCCAAGTGGTCGTGGTACGATAAACTAAAACGCCCTATAGCCTCAATACTCGTCCCATCTAAGACACTGCGCGATAATGGTGCGCCGCGCGAAACTCGAGTGATTGAGGAACGAATGCGAGCAATTGAGGCACACGAGTTTCAACAAGTGAGGCTTTGTCAGCTCGCCGCCATTACTTTTGTCCAAACCTTTCCGCCGAGGCGATTTGCTTTCTTTTTTTTTTTTTTTTCTTGAGCAGTCGTTACCGTAACGACGTCAGACGCACATACGCAGGTACTGAAAAAAAAAAAAAAAGTAATCGTCGGAAAGTCGTCGGCGAGGGGAAGCCATGGATGTAGCACCTTCTCCGCGTCGTGTGTCCCTTTTGTTTCCAGAAGCGGGTTTCTGGCGTGACGGCCTCTCGAGACGACGCGACAATGGTCGGGTCGGGCACGAGGGCGCAGAAAACGAGACGAGGAAAGTGGATTTTTCTCCAAAGCTGGGGCCGCCGTAGGTTAAGCCTAGTTAGGCCTAACAATCTGCTCGGCTAGGTCTAGCGATCCTCCCGGTTAGGCCTAGCGAGCCGCCCGTTAGGCTTAGTAAAATTTCCGACCAAAGGCTAATAGTCCTGATTAGATTTTGCAATTGCCCTCATTCGGGCTTAGCGATCATTGCAATGAGGTTAAGTAAAAGATCCTAGCTGGGCATAACAGTCCTGGTTAGGCTTAACCACCCTTCCGGTTAGGCCTAGCGACTCCGAGTGATTGTGCTCCGGCGCGCTCGGAGAAACGCAGAGCCTGCAGAAGACGAGCCCTCCAGCCGGTCCCTGGTCTCTTCTTCGGGAGCGGTTCTCGTTGTTCGACCTTCACTCCGCTGCTAGAGTGCGTACCAGGGGAAAAAAAAGAAAGATACACACACGAGAGGAAAAACGTGGAGGAAAAGGGCGGCGATACACAGGCGAGTTGGAGGAGGCTTGCGAGGATCGCGCAGAGAGGGTGAAAGAGCGAGAAGGCCCGCGAAGGAGGGGGGACCTCCTTTTCGCTTTTTATCGCGCCAGGTAAACAGGCGCAGCTTCGTTCCAAGAGCCGGCCGGCTCTCTCTTCTGTCAACGAACCACACCGGCGGCAGTACGGCGTGCTCCGCGGCCATGGCTCAGCGTTCCCGCCGCCGGCGAAAGTTGGGCCGGTCAAATACCGCTCGCTGACGAGGCGTGCGCGATGGATCCGAGTCCCAAGTCCGAACTGCACCTTCGGCAGGCGTCGTGGGCGTACGACGTTGTGCAAAAGTTCATAGGAGCCTTCAAGTTGGGCGGGACCACGACGTTATGTGAAGTTGTGCGGCGCTGTCGCAACGCTTTTGTCGTCTGCGTCGACGCGCTGTCGTCGTCTGCTTTTTCGGCGATGTCGTCTGCTTCGGATTCGCCGGGCGACTCCGAGTTTCGACACGGTGTTTCTTCGCCGGTGTTTCTGTGGATTACGTCGCTGTTTGGGGACGCGTGTGATTGGGTGCGCGCCCGAGCGGGACTCGTGTGGGTCCTGGTCGTTCGCTGGATGACCAGGTTTCAGCTGGTCTTCGAGTGGACTACGTCGAGCGTGCTGACGCTCAAGCAAAACGGAGATGCCATGTGCACCCGGTGAGTCTGCTCCCTCCCTCCCAAAGGTGTAGTCCTTAACTTGCGGCACTGCATCTAAGATCAAACACCTTATATCGCCCCGACAACGGAAAGGAATGAGGCTGCGTGCTTAGCCGGAAACCGGGATGCGCGTCACGGCATACCGTCCGAAATTCGCTGGGTGGAATTTCCGGCGCGGTGGTGACGTCATGTTCGTCCCCAGAAATCGGAATGCTGTAAAGACTTGGCCTCCGAAGCACCAGCTCGCTTCCATGTTCTATGTTATTTCTCTCTCTCTCTCTCTCTCTCTCTCTCTCTCTCTCTCTCTCTCTCTCTCTCTCTATATATATATATATATATATATATATATATATATATATATATATATATAGTATGTCTCGTTAATATGGACCACGGTAATATGAATACCCTGCTATGTGAACACCATTTTCGGGGATAAACAGGGGAAACACGATTTTTTAAGGGAACGGAGTTGTCCATATTAACGAGACATCACGTATATATATATATATATCTACACACACACACATATAATGTCCCTGCAAAAAGCAAAAAATATCCAAGGCGGTGCTCCTTTATGTTTAGGGTAAAAAAAAAACAAAAAAAAAATTACAATTTTTGGTGACATGGGCGTGTCAATTACTGGACATACGCTCTTTAATTCCTCAACAAATTGGACAAAATGCACATGTCTCGGGTCGTCCGCTTCTCGACCTCGGTATTGATTGTTTTTCGTTGTCGTAGGTGTAGGGATGCATTCAAAAGGTGGAACGAAAAAAGAAATGGTTTCCCATAAGGTTTGAGGGAAAAGAGCAGCGAGAGGTAACTGAAAGGGTAATTGGGTTATGCCTTTCGGTTGCACTTTTTTTTTTATCTTTATGCTGCCTTTTTCCTCCTCAGCCTTTGACTGATCAAAACCGTATGAACTGCAAAAACAAAAACAAAACAACCTGCATTGCAGTTATTTTTGGGAACGACAAATGCTCCTGGTACGCGGTACAAAAAAAAAAAAAAAAAAAAGTGTTCTGTCCCCGGATTGGATTCTGGTTTGCTGGGAGCGTTCGCGGCGTTTGCCCTTTGGCCATAATTGCCCGCGAAGGACGTTCGAAGCCGCCGCTGCCGACGGCGCGGCGGAGGAAGCGAGGATGTGCTCCGAGGCCCCTTTCCATAATAAACAGTACCCGGGGCTGGTGTTGGGCTGGCGTGCCTCGCCGCATGCCGCCCGCCCCAGCCTCTTCAGGGGGGAGGGGATCACGGGCGCGTTGTTCGAAAGCGGTATGCGTCGACACGCGTTTCCACGGCAGGGGGAGACATTATTTACATGGTTGCATCTGCCCGAGCGCCATGGCGGAGCGGGGAAGAAGAAATGAATGCGGCGGGGACCAACGTCGACGAACTGGCGGGGAGATCGGCGGCTGTGCCATTAGGCAAACGTCATTACATCCGCACGCCTGTGTGTGTCGCTTGTGTGTGCGTGCACCGGATTGCAACCTTGGACCTCTCGCTCTCGCCTTTTTTGTACCTCGCAGCGAAGGTCTGTGGCGGAAGGGAAAGGGGGGGGGGGTGGATGGGGGAGAGGGGGAAATGTGCACATGAGGAAAAATCATGACGACTGCCACTATGAGCACCTGTACCAAGTCTGTGTTGCCACAGCATGACGCTTCCTCCTTGTTTAGTTTTGTAACCCGTGGCGAGAGAATCGTTTTAGGCACAATTCGACTGTGTCTGATATAGGTTTACATTTTTTTTTACCTCCTTCTACGTAACTACATAAATCGCTTTCAAACTGAAAAAGAAAAAAAAAAAAGTCCTGTACCAAGTCTGTGTTGCCACAGCATGACGCTTCTTCCTTGTTTAGTTTTGTAACCCGTGGCGAGAGAATCGTTTTAGGCACAATTCGACTGTGTCTGATATAGGTTTACATTTTTTTTTTTTTTTACCTCCTTCTACGTAACTACATAAATCTCTTTCAAACTGAAAAAGAAAAAAAAAAAAGTTTGGAAGATGACACGGAAGGCGCAAATAACAGCGCGCGAGTAACGCATTGTTCCTCACTGTCTGGGTGTTGTAAACCCATTCTATTTCTTTTCTTTTTTTTTAATGTAAAGGGACTTCAAGCCCGATTCTACAGTGGCATAGTTTCGGGTACCTTTGTTTTGAGCAAAAATTACCCAATGTTCGCACCTTGCACCTGTTCTCTACCGATTTTTATGGGAGCTGTATGTGCCTAGTTTAATTTAATTGTACCAAACCTTATTATTTTATATGCAATGTACGCAAGTTTATCACCTGCATCAAAATTTTATAATATTTAGAAGCTTTGTTTTGGGCAGAACTCCCCCCCCCCCCCCCCCCCCCCCCCCTCCCCTCAAATCGCTTTAGAAAAAAACCTTTCAAACTTAAGTTTAATTTGCAGAAACTTTCACAGCTGTGACATCCATTCTTTTAATTAATTTCTTCACATAATTTTTTTTAAGAAACAAATATATATCTCTAAATTTCTCGAAACATACAACTTGAAACAAGGGATCTTACGTGATTTCGATTATGAAACTTTGCCCACCTGCAAACTTCACTCTCTTAATTCTTTCTCTTGTTGTGAGGCCTTTGTGAATTAGGTTTTTAAGTCTGCGCAGATGTTTCGAGGGAGGGATAATGACCCTCGACAGGTTTTTGTAGTGTTTGTACAACACTAATGAAACCTGTGCATCTGGTGTGTACAAGCTGCTGTAGGAATGCAGCATAATCTGTTTACCACGCCTCAGTGGCGTCACAAAGGGGGGGGGGGGGGGGTGCAGCTGGGCAGTGAAAAGGGAGGGAGGGGGGCGGGGGGCTGACAGAGGTGGTGTTGTGGCAAGCCAAACTTAGTTTTTCTCTACTCAACCACAATAGATGGAAAGAGGAAATAAAATACTGTGTATAAGGGTGGTTCACCAACGACTGAGAATGATGGTGAACACTAGAAATAAAGAAACAATACATTCGGGACAACGTCATCGACTGTGGCAGACATCGGGGTATGAATCAAAAGAAATAATTAGCAATCTAATTACCTAGAATGACGCATTAAATATTCATGTCATCTGGCACATTCCAATTACAGAGATTTGTTGCCCGTCGTCTAAATGTGCTATAGCAGTTGTTACAAAACAATTTTTCCCTGCACCATTCAGTGGCTGGTTGTCTAGACTCTGGACAGCCTCACCAAACTAAGGGGGAAAATGTGCCGAAAGCTGCGGGCCGGATGTGATGTTGTAGTGCGGCATGCCCTTTCTACGAGAACAGGATTTGGTTGCCTGAATTCTTACAGCTATTGCACATTTTGTTGATGAACAACGTATCTCTATTTACAATGCTAAGGCAAATATTTCAAAGGTTAATTAGTGGGTATTGAGTAATTCATTTGCTAATTACCATTTTACACTCGGAGCTTGACTTTTGCTGAGGTTGATAACAAGGTGAGACACCCACTCATATCTCTTCATATAATCCGTTACTTACAATCCCGTCAGCCTGATGCGACGACAGCCAAAAACTTCCTTTGTGTTAAACTGTATTTACCAAGACACATTACAAAGAGATCGACCGGGTCACCCCAAGCCGCTCGTTCCAGCCCAAAATTCAAAAACTTTGTTACCCGGGCTTTTGAAAGCACCAACCTCCTCGAGCAAGGGTTGATCAATTGTTTTTAATTTCTACAAAGGCAAGTGCTCCCGAAAGACCAATGGCTGAACGGGGTGGAGAGTGACATTCGTCAACCCCGCAAGGAGACTTTGGCTAACGGGACCGAGTACACTCGTAGAGTCTACTGCATTTTCGTTTCCTGCCAACATTTTGGCCAAAACCCAATAGGTCCCGAGGGGCATGCGGGAACGCCGACCGTCCCCTTAAACCAAGAGCAAGCGCACAAAAGGGCGGAAGACTCCGTGAGCCGCCAAGCCGGCAGAAGACACACGGGGGGGCCCGGTGCACCCCTTGCCCGACAAAAACCACGACCGGACTTTTTGCCTGGCCGGCGGTTGCTTCAAATGGGATGGTCGACACAAACGTATTGCATCCGAGCACAGTTAATGGTGAGCCATTGGAAAATGCCAAAATTGTCCCGAACTTAACACACCCTGTATATTATAATTGTGTCCTTGCGAAGCAGAAGGCACCAGGGATGTATCAGTTGAAGATTATGGGTTTCGGTAAAAGGTCGCGGTAGGTTTTTTTTCCAGCAAAGGATTGGTTGCCCGAGGAGCCTTATTGGTTTGTGCGGTACACTGTATTGCATCTTGGTTTATTTGAGAACTATTGCTCGTTACCCTATCGTGGTGTTCACAAGTAGGAAACTTTCACCGTGAGTAGTTTTCTGAGCAGCAATTAATAGATGCTCCAAATGCGAATCTTGTCATCGAGTTCAAAATGTCTAATGGAAGATCGTTGTTCTTCAGATTTGTCGAGGAGTTTCAGTCCAATGTTAGCTGAAAACTTGGGCAAATCGGAAAATTTTGAATGTAATTTCTAAATTCTCGTCTAAACAGTCCACTTTCATAAATAATAACTTTGTTACCTGGCAATATAACTTAGCAGGGACTACTTTTTGCAGGCTGTACCGTGCATGAAAAAATGTGAAGGTGTGTTTTGGCCAGTTTTTAGTAAGAATGAAAATTGGCTGCGGTAGAACTTCGCTACAATTTTGAAGATTTCTCTCGCAAATTGCGACGATAGTTTTCAAGCACCTACATGGAAGATCTGCGTCCTTGAGACATGCACCATTTAGTGGTGCCTTTGCCAGCGTTTCAGTCCCTCTTCGTGGCATCTAGTTCATTTATGTGGTGCAAAAGATGGGCCTAGATTTTCTTCCAAACATCCTCTACACGGGTAGGCTCAAAACATGACACCTCAGTACGACCTCTGTTGCTGTTTCGACCCGTGACGTTGCGCTCTGGAATTATGCGCTCGCCCTCGCCATATGACTCGCCTGCTTATCTTCCGTGGCGCCACACGTAGCGCACATCTCGACTGCGGCACGATGCTGGGGTTTTACGTCGTCCCCTCATGACATTTTTTTTTTTTATCACGTCCGGTTGTTGTCAAAGGTACGCCGTGCTTATCACTCGTGCCTCTGGCTCCATTCCTCCACACGGACGAACTTATCATCCAACTCGAGCACATTGGATTTTCTTATCTTGTGGGCATGCCGTCGGTTCCCTCTTTCTTTAGGAAGGGTGCCAGGACTTCTTGGAGGCATTTGATGGATGGAGCAAGGTTGGGGCTTGACTTTGAGGCAGGAAATGGCATTGGGACTTATGATGTTTTTGAGCACCTAGGAAGTTTTAGGTGCCTGGTTGTTTGGGGTGGCCCTCCCTCGTGTTTCTCTCGTTGGTCTCGGCAGTTATTGCCATTTTTACGGGGCGACCATGCTGGATCTGCCCGCCTTGCTCGGCCGTTTACGGTTTCCTCGGAATGTGTTTTGCAGTCCTTAGGGATTTGGCTCATTGTTTTTGTTTCGTGGAAAAGCATTTTGACGAATGAAGTTGCGCATGCAAAATGTCAGCCAACAAGGTTTTGTTGAACCTTGCTTTCTGCATAGCATTGTTTCGTGCTGACTTTCATTTTGGATTCCACCAAATTTGAGGTTACTTGGCCGCGTGTGATTGCGGGACGTAGTCGCACCGCTTTGTCGGGGCTTTGCGCCGAATTTCAGCCAGGCTTTTAATGTTGCATTCGCGGACAAAGAGCTTGCCAAAGTTTAGCCACCAGCTCAGTCGGAGAAGCACGACAATGCGGTGTTCACATTTCCGTTCTATCGCACGTGCAAAACTGTACTTGTTTCCACTTAGCGAACTGTAGTAGAAAAAGTTTGGCTCCTCGTGAAGCATTACAAACTTCACATTTCAGTGTTTCGCTAATTAAAATACTTTTTATGCATATTTTTGATCACTTGTTTATTTTATAAAAATGTTTAAAATGCTAAAAGCATAATGTTCTTTGCCGACAGCCGAATCTTGTAAGAACTATTTGTGCGGCTTAGGAACTATGCACCAGCTTGCTCTTTTTTTTCGAAGTGACGAGCATACGTTGGAGTAGCCTACCGCCGCTGGCGGCGCCATGTCAGCTGCAGTTATTCATCTCATCTACAATGCACCAAGGTCGGCAAGGATGAGAATATGCCACTTGCAGAGGCGAATGAGGAAAAAAAATAAAGTAGTAGGTGTGGAAGGGTGTGAGGCATTATTTACTCGGTGCTTCTGGAGCCCTCGCGAGCGATATTGCCTAGTGTTATTCTTCAGATATTGTGTCGAACTTCCTCGAGCGGCACTGTCAGCTGAAGAGTGTGTAGACACATGTGTCAGCTGCACAGACAGACCAAAGAGGAAAAAGAGCCTTGTAAAGCTGTGTTTTTTTCCCCTTAGGTTGGAATAGTAGCATGTTGGTTTATTTCCAGAACTCCAAGCTTCAGGTTTCTGAATGAAGTGGAAGCGAGTGCATTTTGCTACGGCTTTATCTACATCATTCGGTTCTCGCATATCTTTCTCGGCAATCCAGGAATGTATCAAACATATGGCGCAACACTAGGGCTCATCGAGGTCGCCTTGAATCTTAGAATGCGGTGCACCAGCCTTTGTACTTCTAATTCTGACTGAAAGGGTATTTTTTACTACGGTAGTCATTGAAACTTCAATGACTACCGTCAATGACAAATGTCCACAGTGGTAAATTTAATGAATACCAATTTGTGATCCAAGCTATAGAGCTCAATGCTCGTGTCGAGATGGTGCATCATTTGCACATGATGGGTTGAACTTTGAGCAGTGCTATCCAGTTGGGCCTAAAGAAAATCGAGTAGGGAGTTTAATTTTATTTGTAACATATGAACCTAAATAAAATATGTATAAAATGTTTGAATATTGCCCCCTTCTAATGCTTGTGTTGGCATGAATGGCCAGATGGCGCGATTGTAAATTTACTTGTTTCATTCTTCGGGAGTGAAGTGTGCAACGAGAGTAATTTTGTATCCGCCTGGCCTGCCTATTCTTAGCAAAAAGCGTAGGTTCCATGGGCGAGCCTGTTCGAATTCAAACGGAACCGCTGTATGTCATATTGCGTCGATGGGTTTGACTCCACCTGACAAATTTCGAGGGGTTATGGATGACATGAACAGAGTTGGCCTTTTCCAAAAGGAAGCATTTGTCACGCAAAAGACATCTTGCGCTGCCCTCTCATAGTGCAATTCGAGTGCCTTGTATTCCGGGTGCGTCAAAGATGGATCTACAAGGAGCAGTAAGGAGGAGTTGTTTGAGGGACGTAGCAAGAGGACAGAAGACGAGAAAGGGGGCGGGGCGTTCCTAGAAATAGAAGGAGTAACATCTGTTCCAGACACGCGAGAGCAGAAACAAACAAAAACGACAGCAGCTGCAAGAGAAACAGAAAGGAATGAATTGATCTAGAGGAACTGGAGGGTACAGGTGTTGCGGAGTTGGCGTGCTCTCGCATTAAACTCCCCCCTCACCGTAGATCTGGTAGCGGCGTCGAGGATGTCAGCGAATTGACGCGCGGTGTCACGGCCTAGGCGTGATGGTAGCGGTCGATGCATCAGCGTGAGAGTTGGTGAATTGCAGCGGTGCAATGCACCGTTGGGAGGAGCCCAGTGCATTCCGGTCGTCGTGCGAGCGCTCTGAAAGGTGCGGCGTAAGCCTGGTTTCTTTCCCTTTTTAAGCGGTATCCTTTTGTCGCTTTGTGTTGGATTCTCTTTGTTCTGCGAAAGAATGCTCCCCACAGTGCGGCAGAAATTCTGTCATGCGCAATCATTTCTTAGCGAAGGAGGAAAATGGAAAGGTGCTCTGTGTTGTCGTGGTTTGACTGGGACTAATCGTGAACGAGTTTGTGCACTTCTTGATAGCCATTTAGGCATAACATGATTTGTTATTGTTTGTTTGTTGCTAGTTTCTTCTGTGTTCTTGTTATTGTTTCCTTATTTTATATTCCATTTTTTTTCAAACATTGTAGTTATTCTTTTTAGCTAAGCTTTAAAAAAAATGCATATGTATATCCTTTTTAGGCAATTTAATGATTGATTGAATGAATGAGTGAGTGAATAAGTAAATAAATAAATGAAACAGGATCTCAAGAGGCAGGATTGTCTGTTACTCATGCAGCCCCCATACAAGTTTGTGTGGAGCACCAGGACCCTTTTAGTCGAGCGATAAAAAATGGGTTTGCAGCACTGATGAATTTATTGATTTCATTCTTTCCTTTGTTGGGAATTTGCCTCCAGCATGTTATGTGGAGATAATTGGGTAACGGAATTTTACCATGTCTTTGGGGAGTTGTTTTTACTTAACGAGCAGAAACTTCTTTTGAAAGTTTGGTGTCCAAACGACAGCTTCACAAGCACAAAGCCAGCTTAGTAATGAACTTTTTCAGTGTCACTTTGACGTAATAACTTTTGAAGCACTACATTTGTTGTGATGAGCAATTTTGTAGTATGCATTGGCTCTCCTTGTAAAACTGAGAATAATTTTTTTTTTTTAATAATTGTTTTTTATTTTTTATTTTATTGTTACATTTGGGTTGCACATTTTTGAAGTCTCAAATGAATTTCTGCAGCCTTGTTGTCTACCGCTGCATGAACAGTTTGTCTCAGCCTCGAAGATGCAAGGTGCAGGAACCAAACTTCACTTGATCAATTAATATTTGTGTCAAATTCGACGTGTTGACTGAGCCCCATGCAAGCGAGCAGCAATTGTTTCATCCATAGTAAATCCGAGATGGCGGAATAATAAGAAAATACGGATAGAACAACGAAGTCCCAAACATAGCTTTTTCGTTGTTCTGTCCATTTTTGTTTATTATTTCTCAGGCTTACTACGGATGTCATTGACCAGCTCATGTGCGTTTTTTTCCGTTTCTTGAGCGACTTTTTCTAGTCTGGTTCTCTGTCTGGATGCCCAGGTCAAGCAGTGAGCCTGGGCATTGGAATGACAGTGTCGTTTTGACAATGACGGCAGGTTGTTTGGCTGGAGGATGGGAGCTTTCTTTTCAGCTTTCCTCTAAGCTAAGGGAAATCCAGGGTTGTCAGAGAACCTCCGCAGGCCCGGGAGGCAGGTTTGGTCGTAATGTATCCGCAGCCACGGGGATCCGTAAACCCTGCCGCAGTAGCTGGAGGCATACCGGCGGTGGCTCCCAATGTTGGAGGTCCAGCACGTCTTTTTTCTAGTGGCTCACACATTTGGAAGAACCGCATGATTGTTTCCACCGTCGATGGAGCTGCAAGTTTGAAGGGAACGAAAAATGCAGGAAAAAAATTGTAGTGGCTTAGCTCGGCTATGCCAGGATATATGTAGCGTGAGCTTATGCGCACAAAATGAGAGGCGCTATCGAGCGGCTCCGGTGCAGCGTCAGACTTGGCTACTGCGCAACGGAGTCGCACAGCTGGGCACGTGCCGGCGCCAGTGCGTCTGCCGCGGCTATGACGTCACTCCTCTGGAACGTTTCAGACCGGCGAGGCGCGCGCGGTAGCGGCGGAGCCCGCGGCGCTGGCGGCTCTGGCGCGCCAGCTGTGCGCCGTGCGACGTCACTGCTCCTCGCGCTTGCGCAGACCGGCGAGGTGCGCGCGGTGGCGGCGGAGCCCGCGGTGGCGGCAAAGCCCGCGGTGGCGACGGCTCCGGCGCACCAGCTGTGCGCCGTGTGACGTCACTGCTCCTTGCGCTTGCGCAGCACGGAGCACGGCTCATTATGCGAGCCACGCAAAACTGCTCAACCTCGGCCAGTGTAGCTCACGCTACAAAAATGAGCTCTTTCCTGTGTAAAGTCACATTCTCGTGCCATTCACAGTGCTGTGTGCAACTGCTGATATGCGGTTTAGACTAGTATCTCTAGCATATCTGTGTTTACAGGGTAACTCTGAAAGGGAGACGTGTGTTCTTCACTCGGTGCAACCTCTCATCCGATTTTCATTTACACGCCTAGACATCTGCATGTGGTGACTGCAGGTTCTTGCAGTATGCATGATCAGCTGTCCAACAAGTTTTAAACAAAGCGTTTAATTTAAATAAACTCTATCGAAAATGTTGATGGTGCAACTGATGCAACCCTTGTTTTTCCCTCTCTACCCCTTCAAAATTCCCTTTTTCGAGAATTGGAGAATCTTGATTTGGGGAGTTTGTGTCAAAATCCTCGTTTCGAAGATACTTCGAGTACTGGCAAACAGAAAACCAAGAAAAGTATACCCCCATGAAAAAAAAAAATTATGTAGAGATAAGAATGCTGGAAGTTAGCCTCCTCATTAACAAAGGATTGGTTTTAAAAGACTAACCTTCCATAGGCTGCAATAAGAGCAGTATTCGCGAGTATTGCATCACGTTTGTGATAGGAGTTCTTGCAGGCAGTGTAAAATTGAACATTAAATGTTTTTTTAGGTGGTGGTGACGAAACTGAATTTGTGGTCTTGCTTTTTCTTTATTAACTGAGAAAAGAAAAAAATGAAAGCCGTTTACAACTCCCTGTAACGCCGAATTAGAGCGCAGCTCTTGAGGAGGAGGGGAAGGCACGGGGGGGGGTCACGTGGCCTGGGGGTCACATGACCTCGACCTTTAGGGGGGAAAATTTTCCGCTAGATTTAGCAGGAAAAGTTTTCCACTAGATTTAGCGGGGAAAATTGGGAAAATTTTCTGCTAAATTTAGCGGGGAAAGTTTTCCGCTAAATTTAGCGGGGAAATTTACCCATCATGCACCGCGCGGTTACGCCGACGGCGACGGCGATGCCGACGCCGCTCAAGCCGGAAACGGGCGCCTAAGAGCTGCGCTCTAAAACTGGAGAGGAGCTATCATCAAGTTTATTTATTTTTATGTGGAGCGCAAGTTTGTCTGCTTCTTTTGCAGGGGTTGTGGTGATGTCAGAACGCCGAGCTCCGATTCGCCCTGGTTGAAGGATTGTGGGTAGACCTCAAGGCAGCTTGCTTTGAGGTCTGTCTCCTATCCTTCAATCAGAGCCAATCAGAACTCGGCGTTCTGACGTCACCACAACCCGTGCAAAAGAAGCAGACAAACTTGCACTCCGTATGCTCTCATGCCCCACAGCCATTACAGAGAGGAGTGATTATTACGGATGAAATTGTTGGTGACTTCTTTCAGGTTTGTGGCTTCAGAACGGCAGGCAAGGGGAGGGTTACCCTAATTGTTCTATGTTCTTGCTACAAAGGTGTCCAAATATCTGGTTTGTACAACATGTAGGTGTCTCCACCTAGGGTTTGCTTCAAGGATGTACACTAGTGCTATGAAAATATTCGGAAAGAATGAACTGGGTCACAGGAGTTTGAACTGATTTGAGAACATCCTCTTTGGAGTACGGCGTTAGTGGTAACGTGCGGGCGGCGTGCAGGAGGCTGGAGGAGGAGCTGAGCTGCCAGGCCAAGGGCAAGGCCCAGCGGGAGGAGGGCAGCAGGGAGGGGGGAAGGAGCTGCTCCCTGTGTTCGGCTGCCTTCAACCTGCTCTTCAACCGCAAGCTGGTCTGTCGGGAGTGCGGGCTCTGCGTGTGCCGGGACTGTGCCGCCTACGACTCCAGGGACCGGGCCTGGTACTGCCGCCTGTGCGACCAGCAGAGGCACGTCCTCGCCCTCTCTTGACTCCTCCGCTCGGACCCCGAGGGCCGGTTCGCACGGTTGCGTTCGACTGCGACCACATTCGTCGTGTCCTCTCGCGTCCGCTTACGACGAGGGACCGCACTGGCGCCCTCTGTCGGGTGGTCCCGGAACGCTTTCGTTCTGCGTTTATTTCCTCGTTTTTTTTACGTGTAATTCTGCTGTGAGCACGAAGTACTTTTTTACAGTGTTACGAGCCGGAGGTGCACAAACTTCTTGGGTCCGCGACCGTTAAGATTCCCAAATGACTCGGCCTTCCGAGGCCCTCCTCCACGACCCTTCAGGGGCTCACAATTCCCGATTTGTGCATCTGTTAATTATAAGCGACCGTTTCTCGTGGTAGTGCATAGATTTTGTCTCGCAATTAGCGCAAGACCTTTGGTATAGTTATACGCAGTTCCGGGGCCACCTGGCAGATGACGGTGTCAGCTTGCCGGCACGCTCCGCTGATCTGTGGTGTGTTCAGAACTCGCGAGATGTTGCGGTGCATTTGGTCACGGTGAATTGCAACTATGCGATGCGAACCGGCCTTAAGGGGACACTGAACGGAATTAGCTCGAAATGCGGGGCCAAGGTGCCCCGGACGTCCCCAAACAAGTTCTTGTCTGAACGGGTGACTTGTCACCCCACCATCGTGCAACTAGATACCGTAAATGACTTCGCGGGTTCAACATTTTGCGAGTTCGGCCAAGTGTGGTTTTTCAGGAAGGGGGGCATGAAATTTCGCGAATCAGGTCTGTATGCTAAGCATTTGTTACCATATGGAAACATGTTTGCGGGACCTATTTTTTGCGACATTATACGAGTTGCAAAATTCTGGAAAGTGAGGTCCTCGTAAAAATGAAGTAGTTTGCAGTAGTTATACTCCGTTTCACGATAACTTTGTGAGCTGTGGAGGCTAGGGCCCCACGACCTAATGAGAGCGTCGGAGCGCGGCACTTGACCCGACGTCACGGGAGCATTGTCACCACGACAAATGCGAGGTGCGAGGCTTGAAGGAACCGGCTGTCATCTGCTAGCCAAGAGTTGTCTGCTCCAAAACCAACCAACTTCGGATGAACGTCCACCGCAGCAACATATCCATCTGCTAGAATAGGGAGCACTTCGGGAACAGTTCATGAGACAACCATACGCTCAATTTAGCTGTGAATCTGTGACGGGTGCTAATGCCAGGGCACAGTATAATGTTTCGAGTGGAAACGGCCAATAACACGGCTGCGATCGCCGGCGATCGCCAACGGCCACAGCGCTACAAGTCGAAAAAAATCGAGCGGATACAAATGTGGAGTCACTTCTTTGGTTTAATGATAATTGAAACTCATAAATCTGAGATTATTTATTCTTTATACTTCATGTCTTCTCATTATGTAGATGGAATCGCACAAGTTCAATTGCCGTTAAAAGAAAAAGAAGCCTGGAACTGTACTTTTTGTCGCGGAGGGCTCTGTTGCTGTGGTGGTATAAAGGCCCTGGCAGCCTCGACCGTGGAGTGTTATCACGTGCCTTGCTCCGGCACCCTTATTGGATTGTGGAGGAGTTCGCCAAGTTAGCGTGAAACGGAGTATAGTGGGGCATAAAGTGGATTTTGAGATCGTCTTTTTGGGGCGCAGGCTCGAGCCACACGCTGTATGCATCCTGGGAAACCCCAAAATACATTCATGCGTGACCTTTTTCCCCATTGAAACGCAACCGAACATCATGATATCCACACTTTTTTCGAGATGTACCTCGGAAAAGATGCAAAATGGATGCTAGGGTAGTGTAGATTGAGTTTGTGCCATAAGACGATCAGTATAGGTACCAGGCCTTTGCTTTCCTTGATTCTTAAAAGTTCTGCGACTTGTGACAAAGGCGCTGACTTCCGACTTTTGGCGCAGACAGTAACCGTAAAATTAGTATTTTTCTCGCTTGGCAACAAGGTGTTACCATCTGGCAGTCCTCGTAATCTCACCAGAGATTGTCGAAGGAGGTTGCGATTCATAAGAGGTAATATTTCTACTGGACATTAAACGTTTGTTGTCTCTGGCAGGAGCCTGCGGGCACAATCTTGCGAGTGGTTCTACGACAATGTCAAGGTCAAGTTCAACCATTTTGGCAGCACCAAGGTCCTCCTTTCCCTCTATGGCCCTAAGAATGAAGGTGAGTCGGCAATTTTTTGTTCTACGTCAACATCTGAAACTTTCCGTGACCTCGCCTCTCTCCATTGGTGTCTGCAAAGGAAAAGTGGTTTAGGGGTGTCATGTTTTTGACTGATCTCTGCAGCTAGCTTACAACAGCATTGCTGTGAACTGTTGACTTGTTTGTTTATGTGCATGCGTGCTGGTAGGTGATAATTCTTTGCTCCTAAAACTCCTTGTAGGAATGCGTGCAGGGATATCAAACCCTCGCACACATTCCAGCTCTTGCATCTTTATAGGGGGTATATAAACCTTTCAGCTCCTTTGTCTCTTTCTTTTATGTACTTCACAAATCTTATCTGAGTCGTGTCTTATCTTGCGTGTTATTGTGAGCACCCATTGAGGTGCTCATGTTTTACATCAGTTATGAACTTGCATGGCTTACATCAGTACTTTTTCACTTTTTGTTTAGAAAGCTTTTCTGTAGTCAGAAGGTTAATAGAACACTGAGGAAACATTGTGGATTTGCTGGCACCCCATTAAATGGACCGTTTTCTCTGTGTTCCTTTGTCTCTGTTCGAGGCGTTGGAATGTGTGTTTGGAACCTTGGGGCTAAAGGCATGTGCGCTTTCATGCAGCCAAGGCAACGGACGACCTTGAAGCGACGGAGCAGGAACAGCTGGACGTTCAGCAGCACGTCGAGACGGTCATCGAGGGTCTCGTGGGAGAGTCATTGGACTCGGCGTCCGTGAGCCGGCTTTACAAGCACCCCCTGTGTGAGTTCAAACAGATAGAGAAGCTACCTGAAGCTGGTAGGAAGAACTTTAAAGGGTAACTGCATAGAAAAAAAAAGTGTATTTTTAAACA
Organism: Ixodes persulcatus; assembly: GCA_013358835.2. Classification (NCBI taxonomy): domain Eukaryota; kingdom Metazoa; phylum Arthropoda; class Arachnida; order Ixodida; family Ixodidae; genus Ixodes; species Ixodes persulcatus. The sequence goes on along the minus strand of JABSTQ010009795.1, from coordinate 65,752 downwards.
GCCTACTTGGAATAAGCATGTCACAAAACAATTTTTCCTCCAAAAACAAAATTTTTCACAGCAATATTTATTGCATGAGACTGATCTTAGTTTGCGACTATTTCTTCTGTTTTAAACCGCGCGCCACAAAGTTAGTATTATACGTCACGTAGTGGCTGCTATACGTCACGGAGTGACGTATAACAGCCACTCCGCGCGCATCGAAAGAGCGGGAGTTTCAAATGTGGAGAAGTTGCGACTCCGACTAAATTACGCCCTGTGGCGAAAATATTGCTAGAAAAAATTTGTTTTTTCACGGAAGATTTGTTTTGTGACATGCTTGTCCCATATAGGCTGTTTAAAAAAACACTTTTGTTTCTTTGCAGTTACCCTTTAAGAAGGGCCTGCAGTGCCATAGGCAGGGGCTGGTTTGGGGGGTCAAACCCCCACCAAAATCATCACTTTTTTTTTTGTTAGTAAAGAAAGACAAATATTGAATGACTACCGAATTGGTCCAGCCAACCGAGGGGTTGGTGGACGGCAGTGTCTCCGTACCCGTGAAATGTACAGTACATAGACTACTACACGTGAAGATAGGACAAAGCCCGCCCCCGGTCATGGAACTCCCATCCCCACCCGAAAATAATTTCTGGCTATGCCACTGCCTGCTGGTAACCGCGACGACTCGCCAAACATTGCGACGGGGCACCATGTGCCTCATCACCTAGCACGAACTTGAATATATAGCTTCAGAATGAAAATCGTTTAGTTGCTTGTGGTAGGCACGCTAGTGTATGCATTTGGTTCAACCAGCACACACTACCAATGATTTTGTCGCGGTTATCTCTTAATATAAGTTACATGACAGCTCTGAATTTCCTGCGGTTGCGGGCGGGGTGAGGCGGTTGCATTTGCATTCCCAGTTATAAATGGTAAATTGCTGGTTTGCTTTGCGTGTCCTTTCTGTCAGGTTTCTCTCCTGCGTACATTGCTCCTCAAACGCAACTCCGCTGCTTGGTTTCCCCAAAATTGATTCGTTGGTGGTGGCCGAAAAATAAGTCTACTTCTCAGCGAGCTGCGATGTGTTTCCCGGGCCGGGTGAAGATTGAAGAGTTAGATGTCACTACGTAGGTTGAGCACTAGTTGCAAGAATAGCCGATAAATTGCCAGAAATGGGCCATTTTGTTGCGGCGCTAAGTTTGGTAAGCATTGTATGTTAAGACGTTAAGGAAGCAAGGTTTTGCCGTCTGTAAAAGATACTAGAGGTTTCATCTTGCACGTGTCCAGTTGCACTGGTTGCAATGCTAACCAAACTTTAACTGAAGCAGAGAGTGATTTTTTTTTTTGCGCCCGCAAAACGTTTTGGAACGAATGGACTCAGGTCGGAGGTTACGTGGTCAAAGAAAGGCAAAAGGAAGGCCCAAAGCTGGCCACTAAACTAAGGGCACATAGCCACAGGCCAAGAAAGTCAAAAACCACCGTGAGTTAATTCAGATTCCGGTGTAGGATTAATTAAAATCGGTATACGATTTGAGGTGTACACTGATATTTTTGCTCGTTTACTGCGTATGCCATAGTCATGGTACAGCCGGGGGAGAACAGTGTGCAGAAGCATCGGGTGCGCTGTATCCGCCCGTCGTAGTTATTTAATCCATCCCGATTGATCCCCGACTCTAGACGAGAAGTTCCTGTCCGACCACCAGGAGCTTTTGCGAGAGGGTGTGGCTCAGTTCACGCGGGCCCTTCTCATTGCCCTCCAAGGTGAGACTCTTTTCATTCCTAAATGCTCCTTAGAGCAGCTGTCCTTCGGTTCTTCTTTCGGTGAGATGGGCCGGACCGGTCGGTTGCTTGACGCTGAGGCTGGAATGTTTTCCGCCGGCGTTAGGTGTAGCATATGCTTTCTGTTTTTTACCTTTGTTTCCATCCTTCTTTCTGTCTTCTCCTCCATTTTGTGCCTTGCATGAAGTCGAGACAGACATTGTGTCATGCACGCTCCTCGGGGTCTGGGGTCTGTCTGCCAACGGGAAAAGTTGGGAAACCATGAAAATATCTGGAAATTTGAACTTACACTGGAAAGCCTTGAAGGTATTTTATTGCGTGCTTTGTTCTGACGTCTGTAGCTCGGGAGACCCGAGCGCAAACGTCTTTGTGTGGAGGCTGTCCCACGATAAGTTGCAAATTTCGCTAATACAGGTACCTTTCTTCTTTTACAACTGATCTGTCCACAGTGGGATACTGTTGTTGTTACAAAATCTGGTTGTAGATTTTTTTTTTTTTCCCAAGACTTTTTTTTGTTAAAGGGCAACTCCGCTTCATGTTTGGTTTTGAAAAAACAATGCAGTCCTCTTCAGTATCGCCTAGGAAGACCACACGTCAAATATTACGACGCAGTTCTGTCTAAATGTTTCTTAAACGGTCCTGCAAACTTTGCAACTCGCCAAGTTGCCGAAATCGGCTGACTCGAGCGGGCGAATTCAGGCGCAACCAACAGTGCAGTCAAGGCTACGGCATGAGCGGAGCCAACATTGAGCTAAACGTCATCCTCATGGCCCCCTTTTGCTTGTTTTTACTTCTCCGGGCGAGCGCAGCGCATGACGTCAGCAACGTTGCCTCTCGGCGCTCAGCGGTGTCCACGTGATTGGCGTTCTTGGGAGCCGTCCGGCCGCCCGCCGTGGTCCCGCCGTTACCACCGTCTTCCGCGTCACAACCACCGTCGTCGTCTCACCGTTTGTGGTTATCGTCTGTCGGAGTTTCGTCCACACTACGGACACCACGTACGCAGACTTATGCTGCACTTGCGCAGACCAAAACATGGCGAAGAGTGCGGTGCAGACGACACTCGCGCCTACCACACGCCCGCCCCCATCCCGCCCGTCGTTGGGCCGAGGATCACGTGACATCTTGTACCACGTGATGGCCATGTACTTGGCGGCCCGAGGCCAATGTTGCCGGACGGAGTCGAAGTTTCGGTTTCGATTTCCGCTCGTGTTTAAAATTAGATTTAAAAATATATGTCCCATTTTTCGCGAAGCAAACGACGTAGTGTCTTTTATTAGGGCTTTTTAATTCGAAATCACTCATTATCCCGAAATCTTTGGAATTGAGCGAAGTTGCCCTTTAAATTTGGGGAGTCTGACATTTTGAAAGTGTGATTATTATAGGCCCTCATCACACAATTTCAGGGTTTCAAACTAAAAGCATACTTTGCCAGCCGAAGTTCACCTGTACCGATATTACCTTATTACCTAGGAATTAAACGGCCATTAATTTTCGTCTAAAGTATCCGACAAACAGGAACCATATTATAAAAAGCTACTCGCACGAGGAAACACCAATGCGAGCCTGTAAATAAAGAAACATTACTTTCATGTCTGAAACCTGTCACGGGCCTAGAGATGCCTCACTAAGCACACCAGAACTAAAAATGAACTCCTATGGTTATGGTCGTGGCAAAACAAGGATGTTATGTCTGTCGTCCTTTTCTGCATTCCTTTCATTTTATTGTAATTCGTTCACCAACGCACTCAGCAACCCAGGTACTGCCTAAACCGTTTGGGCACCTAGGGAACAGCTTAGCATTCTCGCTAATTATTCCCCATCAAAAGCGCTGCCGATGCGGCATATTCGGTTCGATAGCGGGTCCAGTTTATAGCTCCAAGAACCCCAGTTGGAGAAGAAGCGTGAATTGGCTGAATTTTCAGCATTGAGCAGTTCACTAATGGACTACCGACGCAAGAGCCATCTGACCAGAAATGTCTGGAACTGGCTATCCGAAAGTGTGAATTGTCAGAGTTTGCATTACCTAGAGTCTATCGCTGTTTCATCGAAGCATTTTTAATGTTAGTGGCCCCTCCTACCCCGATTGATGTGCCCCTGAAAGAGTCTTAGTTGCACGAATTGTACAGCCTTCCTTGGGATCTCCCTCCCTGTGCGGGAGTGCGAGCACATTGAGTGTCCCGTGTGCAGGCAAGCCCTTCGAAGCGGACCTGACGCCCACAAGCACCCACGCCCGAGTCAAGGAACTGGTGTACAGCATATGCAAGGAGGCGGACTCCCTGCCCTGCCTACGGGTAACTTGAATACTCTACTCAAATTACTGTATCTTAAATACTTTTGGGAATAGCTTGGTACCTTGCAAATACTTTAAAAAGTCGGTACTTGGTAACTTGGATACTTTTCGCGAGTAACTTGCACTCACTTCTTAGATTACTTGTAAGTTGCTTACACCTTTTTTCATAAGAAGGTCGACGGTGACCTAGATTCAGCTCCGGAGCCATCGCTTTTGTATCCATGGTGGCTTATCTTTAGGGTTCCGCGTTTTCGGTTTCTATTTTTTCAAAATTCGGCATACTTTTTTCGGTGTTTATTTTAAAATTCAAATTTCGTTTTTTTTTGGCGTATATTTATGCCTATAAAAGTGTATCGGCTTTTTTCGGTGAATATAAAATAAACGCCAACGGACACCGGATCAGATGGTCCTTGTAGCTCTGATATTTGTGATCACTCAACGATAAAACGGTACAGATATATTGAAAAAGAAATTGACACTTTATTTGGCAAATGTGTGCAACTGTAAAAGAATCAAGAAAAAGTACAGCAGTACAAACAAGTCAGCCCATGCCAAAAAACATGGAACTTCACCTTCTGTATATCAGGATTACGTGATCTTATTATAGTACACACACATGTACTTTCCCAGGTTCTCCTCGTTGATGCACACTCTTTCTTTCCTGGTAATATGGCCGTGAGCGTCGAGAATGCCCTCTCAACGCTAACACTGGACACTAGCAGGCTGAGGAGATGAAGCTCTGCCTGAGCCAAAATCGGCCAATCAACTAATTGTGACCGCCAAAAGAGGCACGGTGCGACGTTTTGAAGCACAACACAACATGCAGAGCTCGCATCAAGTCAGTCTTCCTTACAACGAGTTTGAAAACACGCTCGTGCATGGCGAAGTCATGGGGCCTTTCGGACTTCACGTTCCGATCGATGATGCGCACATTAAACCAAAACGTTATGATGGCATCCGTGTATCCCTTACATTCGGACGCGTTTCGATAGACACTGTCGTTCCACTCTTTCGCCACGGCTCTGCGGTACGACTGGAAGGTTAAAGTGACCTTTTCCGGTTAAAACTGAATTTTATAAAAGGGATTCGACGTACTTTTATCGGTTTTTATCGGTTTAAATCGAAAGTGACGAACCTAAAAACTGACCTTTTTCGGTTAAAACCGAATTTCCGAAAATGAATTCGGCGTACTTTTATCGGTTTTTATCGGTTTAAACCGAAAACTCCGAACCCTACTTATCTTTCACCCCCAAGTTAGCACAGAGAAGCTTTTTCCCTCTCGCCCCTGGGTGAAGGGTGGGGGCGAGAGCACATCTTTTCTCTTACTCTGATCGGAGAGAGGGAAAAACCTGTTTTGTAAAACTTTTTTTTTTTAATAACAATTTGTAACTTGAGAGTACCATAAGAGTAACAAGTTTCATGTGCATTTAGTATTCTACTCAATTACCTTTTAGCCTGGTATTCAGTAACCTAACTTAAATACTTTTTTGAGTGTCTTGTGCAAGTCTGCTACGGGTGAATCGATGATTTGCCGTACCCTTCGTGCCAGTGTTTGGCGAGGGAAGTCCGCCAGCCAGAGGAAAACCTCCGCCAAATTATCTCTCTGCATTTCGGCCCTTTTGTTGCTCTGGAACATTGTCACTGTACTAAAGACGACGTTTTATTTTCAACCAATTTTCGCTGCTTTTCGCGTTATCATTTTCTTGAACATTAGTCGAAGTCAAATTATTTCAGTTAGTGCCTCAGACGGTACCAGTTCAAATAAGCTTTTTGCTCGCTGAGACCGTTTGGGCTATCAGCTGGTTTTATCTTGACCTTTGCATCATACTCTGCCAATGAAAGCAACATTACGTTAGTGCACTTTACATAGTTTTCTAAATTTTTGCCAGTATGTCAAGTGTGCATGCGAGCAAAAGTGAGCACCAGCTTGAATGTTGTTCAGCTAAACTGAGTTGTGCGTGCTGAAACGAATGTGGAAGCTCACCTTTGGAAGCAGTCTTTCGAAGCTCGGGTCTTGAAACTACCAAGTTTTTGTGGTAATTTCTAGCTCATAACATGCCCAATTGACCTCCAGTAGGATTGGTTACATGCCTTGTAGCCCAAACCTAGATAGTTTACATGCATTCAGTTTACTTGCAAAGGTTTAACCAATGAATACGTAATTGTTTTGGTAGACAGAAAAGTTCTACAACAGCAACCAGGACCAAACTCTCTTTTCAGGGCATGGAGTAGGTTGTTTTTTACGGCTTGTGTGGAAAAACATTTAATCTTTTCATGCTGGCTTGCACAAGCTGGGAAGCTTTTTTACACAATGGACTTGGATGGCCTACTCTATTCAATTTAGAAAATGCTTGATTCCAATATTTTGAATAGAATATGCCTATCCAGATTGCCCACAAAACTTGCTGAGCCAGACATCTTATTTTCTTTAGTAATTGGCTGGCATTTCCACAACATTCGCCTGGGTTTCTTCGTAAGTCGTAAGGATGTCTCCGTCAGAGTTTTAGAATTGTCTTTTGCATGGCTGCCATGTGATGTATCATAGTACTAAAATTCATGTTACCGTACCTCATGATCATCACCTTGGATTTTTTTGCGTCAAGGACGATGGAACATTGACTGATCAGAAGAACTCCTCGGGCTTCTCGGACATGTCGGAAAGCGACGACGGCGACGACGTTTTTTGCGACACCTACGAGGATCTACTTGTCATGGCCGTCATGAACAAGGTATGGAATGCTTATCTGGTATCAGACGAGCCAGATGGTATAATCTCCCCTGCAATCGTGACGGTTTGCAATAGCTTCCAAGCTGGACGTTGTGAATGCGTGTGCAGGTTGTGGAGATGGCTCAGCGGAAGTATGAGGTCAAAAGCGGAGCCGACAACTCTGGCAAGGTCTGCGAACCGGACATCATAAGGACAGCCAAGAAAGGTAACTAAACAGAACGTCGGCGTAACTTTGCGACAAAGCAGGTGGCATTTCTGACAGTGGCCTTTCACCATACACTGGTTATGGTGATGTCTCGTATCATTAGCACTTTTTAACACGCATGTTGACTGGCTTATCACATGTAAATTTGGCCTGCTCCAGCAATTCTTGGTGATAAAACAAAGATTTCGCGAGTATGTTGCGAGTGCTGCGCTACAGATGTCGCAAGATGTAGCGGACAATGACCTACTGTTAGTTAATAATATTAATTGTCATATTTTAATATCTTTGGGATATACATATTCCTTCTTTTAAAATATTGTTGTTTCGTTTTATTTAACTGTAATTATGAATTGAAATATTTTGTCACTTTGTTTATGCACTTATTGGTCATATAATCATATACACTACTTTGGATGAAGAAAATGCAATATAAAATCATGATGAACTAATGAATCCAGCTAAGACCAATAGTACTGTTTCTGGTATCGCACCTTAACCTGACTTAAACCTTGTGAAGTTGGTAAGCTGGCTTGGTCTGGCAGCCTTGTCTTCACCTTTGTTTCTTCCGTCTTGGTCAGCAGAGTTGATGGATGTCGGCTGTCAGTCGGACATACCCCTGTCTGATTCCGGCCAAGAGGAAGAGGAGTTCACGGCCGAAGAAACGGAATCCGACGAGTTTCTCTGGGCTCGCGTCGCCAAGCAGGACCCCTTCAAATACATTGTGAGTGGAGACAACTGCATTCGAAATCTCAAATGCGAATAGAATAGTCTGCTATTTGAGCATCACATCGCATTGCATAGCATTGCATTGCATTGGAGAATGTTCCGCCGAAATAATCGTAGAATTCAAAAACAAAATTTGTGGAGGTTGAATGCAAGAATTGGAAAATGAAGAGGGTTTGCAAGAGGGTTTGATCACCAGATGCAAACTGTGGGCATTAAAGAATTAAATTCACAAAACTCTGTGTTCATATTAATTAGCCTGCAAATATTGTATGTCAACAATGATTTAACTCGTTTTATTTTTGTATTACGAACCTTTAACGAGCTTTTGGTGCCTTCGGTTAGTTAGGTCAATGAAATCTCTATTTGATGAGTAGAGTAAATTGTTTTTAAGAGCCTAATTCTTGGTATGTTATGCGCTTCCAGTTTTTATGGGTGGGGTCCTCAACCAGACGCGCAGATGCGTACGGGGCTTTGCATCGACGTCGTTTCGCGAGAATCACGATGGCCAGTATTTGTCTCTTGATTGGGAACATTTGTCGTCTCTCGTGTGCGCCGTAGATCGAAGAGAAGATTGAGGAGGAGATCACGGAGGCCTACACGGAATCCGAGGACGAGCGCAACCGCAACGCCCTCTCGGACGCCGAGGAGTGCAGCGGTTCGGGCGTGGACGTTCCTTTCACCCTGGACCCGTCGCGCGAGCACAGGGTGAGCTTACACTAGCATGCCGATCTCGTAAAGGCTTACCCGGTTGTGAACAATTTCTCTCTTATAGTCACAGACGAGGTGAGAACGACGGGGCATCTCTTTCGAACGGCATGTGCCTTAGGTGCGCGTGTATGCTCGAAAGTCACAAGATACGTTCATGCTAAACAACTCCTCCCAGTTGTTCTCATTTCGCCGGGGACTACCATAAAATCCCCCACCGATTTCGAGAAAAATCGGTTGGCGTACAATGGCGAGAAATATCGGGTGGGTAAGCAATGACATAGCAAAGGGTCGTAAGAAACGAACGATAAACACCGCTGCACCCACTGTCGACAAGATAACGTGGGAACCGATGTCGCAGATCGCGGACGTGGCAGATTTATGTTTCACGGCGCGACAAGCCCGTGGAAACCCGCTCCGAACTCGCATGTCGTGGGAACCGATATCACGCACGTGGCAAACTCGGGTTTCACAGTGCAATAAGCGCGCGAGAACTTGCTACAAACTCGCTTGTCACACATACCGATACTGTAGATTGCGCGGTCAATGCGTTTTCCATCGGACATTGCGTGATGTCCGACAGGAAATGACAAGTCGACAATGTGTAGGAAATATTTGGCCAGAAAGACGGGACGGCCGACCTCTCGGGGGAGGGCGGTCGTGCGGGATTTTACGTCCTGTTTTAGCTCTTGAACTTAAATTTGAGTGCATTTGCGTTGTTGGGAGTTTGTTCACGACGAAGGGCGAACGGGCGGAGGCGCTCATGGCTAGAAACTCTGCGCAGGTTCCGTTCCCGGAGATGGGTGTGGACATTGTGAGCCCCCATGCCCTCAATTCTGAGGGGGAGGAGGAGGAAAAGGAAGAGGACTGCCCCCCCGGGGGTGTCTGGACCTCCGCGGTGGTGGTCTGGGAGGACAACTGGCTGTTCCGGCAGAAGAAGCGCAGCGCCGCCCTGGGGGCCTTCCGGGGGGGACGCTACGCTGCCTACTATGACCCCATCAACATGGTCATACCCAACCCGGCCTCCGACTACGACCGGGTGCGGCTTGGCAGCAGGTGGGTTCTCGGCCTCCTCTTTTCAGTCGGAGTCATTCTCCGGGTTGGCCGACGGCTTTCCAAGCCTCCAACAATCGTTCGGTCGGTTATTTGACTCGTGGATCGGCTTATTGATTGATACGCTGACTTATTGACAAATTGGCCCGTAGACTGACTCATTGACCAATTGGTCAGGTTCAGGCACGTAGCCAGGATTTGTTTTCGGGGAAGGGCCCAAAATAATTTTTTGCACTGAAGGGGGCTCTTTTTTATCCCCAATGTAAACTATATGCAGCATATTCAGACATATTTAGGCCCAGTTCTCTTCATTGAAGTATTTCTGTAAAATTTATGATACCATGTGAGATCATCCAGTATGCCTCATTGTAGTTGCCTTTTCTACAAGTGCACATGTTAACTGTAAAATATTTGCTTCTTTTTTTTCACGAGTTCCCAGTTTCTCCACTTGACATTGGATACATTGTGTATCGGATCATAACCATGAAAAATAAATGAAGCCCCGATAATTCAACCCATACTTTTGGCACTTTGGAGAAGCTTGTCAACTTCAGTGTGGATCCTTGTCGCTTGCTGGGCCTCAAGTCGTTGCTGGCTCTGTCTTCGTTTACGACCCCCTTGTCTCAACGTCTTACTTTACGTCATGGAACATATCATAGCCACGTGCAGGCACATTAGCCAAGATTAAACTTTTGTTTTAGTACTTTCCTTAAATGAAAGCACGTCGGCGACACGAAAAATACTAAAACAGGTCGGCGACACGAAAGGTATGAAAACACGTCGGCGACACGAAAGGTACCAAAACCCATGGTTCGCCACTGGACCACGAGATGGTGTTACTTGTGCCAGAATCGGCGGAGGCGTGCGCGCGGTGCAAACCTAGCGGGAGAGGGGGACACTCCCGCTCGGGCAGCGATGAAGAGCGTGCGTGCGACATGCCGTGAGATTAACGGCGCCAAAAGTGCGTCGTCAGAGAGTGCGGAGGTTCGCTATCACGTTTTTATCGGCGCTTGGGCTTTCGCCTTCAAGTGGTCTTGGAGATAACATAAGAGACCCTGTGAATTTTTTAACCATTTGGCTCGAATGATGGGCTAATTGGTCAAGTTGCTTACTGAGTGATTGGGTAGCTCATGAAATGATTGGCTCGTTTATTTAGTCATTTGGAAATACTACTGGCTCCACTCAAGGAGCCTTCGTAGGGGTGGGTACACCATACGTCAGAAAGCACAGTCATAAACCGAAACAGAAAAAGGAAAACCTCGGGTAAGTAAAATTTCCATAGCAGTAATGAAATTTTCAGCACGTGTAAAGATGACAATATCGTTTCGTAGCTCCTTCCGATCTTGAATTGTCCGAGGAAAGAAAGGATATCTAAAAGAGTCATTCTTAAACCTGTATTGTTTTAACGCTCTAGTATGGTTTAGGCATCGGGACCGTGTTGATAATGGTTCTAAGTAGCTAGAGCTTTCGATTTGGATAGTGCCGTTAAGAATATCATACAGCACTCTTAATCTATAAATTTTTGCTCTTGTTTGCAATGCTTGAAGCTGCGCCCTGAGAAGCAGCTTTGTAGATGAGGTTCCTGCGCGAAAGTTATTAAAAATAAACCGAGCAGCTAGTTTTTGAATACTTTCAAGCCTGAGAATAGCATTTTGTGTGTAAGGGTGCCCCACTGATCTGGCATATTCTAACACAGGTCTAACAAAACTTTTATAGGCAACAAGTTTAGTATCTGAATTACCAAATTTTAATTTTCTTCTCACTGCGAACAAAGTGCCCCTCGCTTTAGTAGCCGTCGCTTCCAAGTGCTGGTTCCAGTTGAGTTTTCTGTTAAAAACAAGTCCTAAATATTTGTATTCCTCAACTCGTCCGAGAGGTTGCCTTTCAACTAAGTAATTAAATTGGATCGGCTCTTTCTTACATAAGACTGTCACGATGGCTGACTTGTCATAATTTAGCTTCATTTGCCACATTGTAGACCAATTCAATATTGCTCCCAAAGCTTCCTGTAGTTTAAGGTTGTCGTTGTGGTTCCCTATTTTGTTATATACAATACAATCATCTGCAAACAAAGCCCTGGGGTACTTCCGAAGTAACGGGTAGTTTATTAGAGATTTTATTATAGCGAACATATTGACTTCTGTCTGTTCAATAAGTAGCTATCCAATTTAAAATTTGTGAGTTTTTGAGGATGTTCGAAAGCTTTGCCAGCAATTTTGAATTGGATACCCTGTCAAACGCCTTAGAAAAGTCTAAATACATTACGTCAGTCTGTCCCCTTTCAATAATTGTTTCAACTAAGTCATGTGTAAATTCAATAAGCCGACATTGTTTCACTGGAAAATTGGGTTTTATTATTGACTCATGTAGCGATTGGATTAGGGTCTGATGGATTTCTTCGTTGGCTTATTGTCTGATGGACTTGCTCATTAAACGATTGGCTTATGGACAGATGGGTAGGCTCATTTGGCCATTGAATTATTGACTGATGAATTTGCACATAGGCTTATCGAATGATGAGTTGGCTCATCTGCCAATTGGCTTATCAACTTAATGCCCACTACCACAAATAATTATTTATTTAGCTTAAAACACTAACGAGAATTCATTGGTCGAATAATTTAATCAATTGACTTCTTCTCCGCTCAATCTGTCCTCGCTGGCTCCTTCTCTCGTCGTCTCTTTCAGGGATCTTGACGAGTTGTCTGAAATGTCCGAAAAACTCTCGGTGGGGTCGCTGGAGTTGTCCAGCGCGTCGGACTCTGAAGAGGAGGAGGAGGAGGCGGCTGTTGCCGCAGCAACCGGGGCCACCAACGGCACGGCAGCTCCCCCTACCGAGAAATCCGTCAAGAAGGCCAGTTCCTCCAGCGTTATGGAAGTGCCGGTAATGTGGCAACAAAGACCTTGGGCATTGGGCTACTCTTGAAGTGGCCATTTGCTCGTATTACTCTCGATGCTAGGGATCGTAAGGCCTTTACTTATACATAGCTCGCACTGACGTCTCTTGGTCAGACATAATGGGAGAAAGGGCGCATGAGAGGGCAGTTTCCGCTGTGTTAACAAGACGTTTCTTGCCACCAGAAAGAGGGGCAAACATGGGGGAATGGGCGCGTGAGAGCATGCTTTTTATAGCAAGTCTAAAAGTGCTGACCTTGTTTAAGGCATTATCGAGCACTTTAGCATCTCTCTGAAAGTGCCAGATAGTTTTATGAGCAGCCCTCTCCGCGCTCTCATATCGGCACCTGCTCGTTCGTCCAACTCGGTATCGCCCGAGACTGCAATACACCTGCGCAGTTTCTGAACTCCCGCTTTCGAGTCGGGCTTTTCTTCAGAAAATTTGGGATCACGGATGATGAATGTACGATATTGCTTTACCGTCTGCAGACTCACTGGCGCTTTTCCGGACCGCCCTCCGATGAAACGGACTGGAACGGGATTCCTAAGCCAAAGCCTCGTCGTGCGGTGGCGCAGCAGCCGCCGGAACCTTCGAGTGAGTCGGATACGGTTTTCGTACCGACGCGCGTGTTAGGAGATGCACGTGCTGTAGTTTTAACAACACAACGAAAGTCAATGTGAAAAAGAGTTTGTGATATTTTTTTTTCCCTTTTGAAGCAACTCTGAAACTGCCAGACTTAACTGTGGGTTCTTTCTCCTTACTGGTGTGTGGGGGCAAGGCATGATGCAGATAGCTAAATTTCTGGCAGTTGCATTTTTAACTCTGGAGCACGGTAACAGAAGCGGGGAGCCACAAAACCGACTTGAGAAGAATTTTCAGTTTATAAATTACTGCATGCCCGAGTTCATTTGTACTAGGTCAGTTCTGAATCTTTTTATTTTTTATTTTTCATCACACCCTCGAGGTCGTTAAGTGGTGAGCCCTTGGCCTTGGTGTGTGTCTCGTAACTTAAAATTTGAATTGGTACAGCTTCTCCACAGTGAAATTCATTTACAAGAAAACATTTTGCTATGCCAATATGTATATAACTTTTTTAATATGTGTAAGTAAACAACATCTTTGGCTTACTTTAAAGGAACATTCTTGGGAGCTTGTAATTTCACCGCGCTCGAGGTACTTGGGTGACAGAAAGACTGGCATAGTGCAAAGATTTAGCCAAGTCTCTTGGTGAGACATGCGCTAATTCGGGGCTTCTAAGAGCTTCCTTTTCCATTGGCTATGCTATAGCTTGGTTCTGCCGTGTGCAGTAAGAGATACATAAAAACGTTCATAATGCCAACACAGGCATTTGGGGTATCAATGCCCGTGGTCAGGTTTCTTCCCAGGAAATTTTTTAGGGGTGGACAAAACCACCATGCGAGCGGCGGGGGGGAAAGGGGGTGGGGGGTAGGGGGGGTAGTTTGCAATGCGGCACGATCTGGCTTGCCCACAGAACGCACTTTGCGTAAGCTGTCTAACTTTGCGGCCTGTGAGTGGCGCCACACCGTCCGATTCGATCATGCTTTTTGCACCGAGAATGTTGTGTTTTGCAAATTGTGTTTATCACAGATGCCTCCTATTGCACTTCCAGTTTGCTCAGTTCTTAATGGTTTTCCCGGCATTGCGGTTGTTTGCGGTCACTGTTCCTTTGTACAACGTCTCGGCATCTATCGGCCCGAGACCTCCGCTCTTGTCGACGTGCCTCACAATGCCGGTCTCTCCCTTCAGCGGATGCCAAGAGAGGCAGCTCTAAACCGAAGCAGACTCGGTCAGCGCCGAAGAGGGAGCCCGTGTCGGCCGCCAAGATCGTCCTGAAGCAGCTCCGGGTCCCGGACTACGCCGCTCCCGACGCCAGGAGGCAGTCCAAGGACCCGTCCCTGCGGTTCGTCTCTCGGCCGGAAGCCAAGACGAGCCTGCACGCCGGCAAGACCGCCAAGTTTGTCTGCGAGGTCACGTCTCCCAAATTGTTAGGTGAGCTTCGCACTCCCGTCGTCGTCAACGTCTTACGAGGTCTTATCTAAACTGGGGGTGGGGTAAAAAAACGGCTCAATAACGACGACTTGGACCAAGGAGCGCCGCGACGGAATAATTGCTGGCTCGCGCCGTTGCCGTGAACAGGGTGTCTGCTGCTCTTTTAATGCGAAAGCATTAACTGTCCCATGGAGCGAGCCGACGTCGTCAGCTTTAAACCCGCGCCAAGCGGCAGCTAAACTCCCCTCTCCTAGTGGGGTGAAGTGAAGCCGAGATCTAAAGGCTCCCAGCTTTGAAGCCGTGCAAAAATCCACGGGAAACGGAAGCCAAATTCACCTCTCAAGGAACGAGGCTCTCATTGGCTGGCGCACGTCAGTTTCAAGGAGTGCCACCCCATGGCGATGCGGGCCCGCACTGCAGCACGCCGGTCAAAGGAGGCGGCTGGCTGCGGGGCCTCCCAGAGCCCGTTCGGGCAGACTCCGGGGCAGCTGCACGGCTGATGTCAGTGCGGCGCGGCCACTTTGTGAGAGCGCGCGCTCAGCATTCGGTCGCAAGCTCACAGTAGCGAAACGAGGCCGTCCACGCCAGCAACGCCCCACTCGAACTAAGGGAGCGGAAGAGCGACATTCATGCTTTTGCATTCACAACTCATAAGAAGTACTTAGGTATACCTCGAGCCTTTTTGTTCACGACGATTGTCATTGGTGTATACGTCCGTTGCGTTAAGGGGGGACATCGGTCTTTGGAGCCAAAAACTTTCTAAAACTGCATTCTTTTGAAAATGGCGATGGCTGTTGTTCTTCTGAATCTACCAGGCTTCTAATTTCATGGATGAATATTTGAGCTATAAATCAATTTATAATGTCTATGCAGGCTGAATGTGCATTAAAGTTGACTCTGGCGTGGTTCTACTGATTTCGTTTAGATTTTGGCATCACAGATAGAGTCGCAGATCACGTGTCCTCGACCGCATATTATTGCTCCAAGGCGGAACGATTAGAAACTCGGATCGGGCCAGATTAGGGATCTTGGATTTTGACTAAGATTGGCGCGTCGGTTGAAAAAATGCCAAGACAGCAGGAAAAATTGACTGTCCATGAAAAAAATTTTTTTTATATGCTCTCATACGGGCGGGTCCTTTCAAACATGCTGACGTATATGCAAAATACAAAAAAAAAAAAAAAATGAGTATGCGCATCGCCCGAACGGTGCGTTGAAAAAAACAAAAAACTTGTGCTGGAGCTTAGTGGTGCATACTCAATCAACGGCGTGAGCAAAACAAAAGCAAACGAAAGTACACGCGCAGCGGAAGCGGCGCCGCATCTGCTGCACATTCTTGGTTTTGGTTTCAAATAATTTATTAGTGTGATACCTTGTGTCTAGATGGTGCTATGTGACTACGTTGCTGTGTACAGGCTTTTTACGCAGAAACATTGTCACATAGCGCCATCTAGATACAGGGTTGCGCACTAACAAACTATTTGGACTCAAGAACGTGCGGCATGGCAACGGCGGAGGAGCGCGGCGGAGGCAGTGCGGCAAGATCGACCGTCGCAGCTGTTGGTGTATTGCTGTTCTTTATGTGCGTCACAGGAGAGCGGCAATTTATGTAAAAATGATGACTCTTCACCTAGAAAATTTGTATTACCGGTCATATTTGCTTTGTGGGGCTGAACAATTGCTTCATTAAACGAAAATATTTGTTAAAGAGGAATTTTTTGTAATAGTCATAGAAACACATTGAACACAAAGGAGATTGGGTAGGACTTTATTTTACTTCAATTAAATGGGTGTTTTCGGAGTAGAGGCATTAATTATAAAGGCACCTAAATGTTGTAATTATATGCAGTGCAGACTATCCACATGTGCAAGCTACACAAGGATATATATTTTTTACAGCGGAGCTGTTAAGGGCTAGGTTCCCCAGGATCGTGTCCGTGTATGTCGACACAAACCGACCTGGACAGCTACCGCCATCTATAAGCGACAGCGGCAAGCACACAACCAGTATGGTTTCCGCTGTCGCTCGTAGATGGCGGCAACCTTTCCAGTTATAATAGAATAATGGATAGTTGGGTGCGCTGGTGGGAATTCATCGTACGAAACAGCGCGAAAAACAGACGACGACGACGAAGAAGAAGCACACAGTGTATTGAGTACAGCTCCGCTGGTCTTCCTTCTTCACGAGAGTGGAAAGGCTGAACGATTTTTTTATGTAATTTTAGTTGCCAATATGATACGACAGGGTACTGTGGCACGTCTCCACTGGCAAAGGTGCACCCACGGCTGGTCATGGGTATGCCACAGTAACCGCGATCTATAAATGGCAAACCTTTCTAGGGCTTTCTCGGCATGCCTTTTGCCTAAGGAAGAGCACCCTACGAAGCTCACTTTGCACAGAGAGCGACACGACCTAAGAACGGTCGCGGTTAATATCACTGTCCGAAAGCGGACCACAGATGATGGCGTGTTTGTTGACATCAATACATCCGATGGGCGAAACACTGTTGATCAGTTCCTTAACTACCGTAAACTACTGGGCAAGCGCCCACTTAAAATTTAGAAATAATTGCGAGAGAATGGGGGAGGGGCGCTTGTCCGGTCATCAATTTTACATATAAATGTACTGCGCATATTTCCTCAGATCTTAAAAATTTGGTAATCGGCGCTTAATGTGGACTGGGCGGATGCGCGGTAGTCTACGGTATGCACTTCCAGCCATTACGCGCGTGTGTTGTGCCATGCTATGCTTGGCTTGGCTTGGCTTGGCCGGCGTGGCCGCTTGGCACAAAAGAAAATTATCTTGATGTGCTTGGTGGCTGGCTGAGTTGGATGCAGTTCCAGACTCTCGGAGCCGAAAATTGTAAATGTCTTCATTACGCGAGGAGAAAAAAAAAAGTGAAAATTTTGATGCCCTTTTTGGGGGCGCATTCATTATGTGAGTAAGCACGATGTGCAGTGAGTGCAAACTATGCACCAGGTGCAGACTATGGACCAGGTGCACCTAAGGAAAATCTTTTAGGGACGAAGCTCCTTAGGGGCTAGCCATGTCCGTATCCGGCTTCGGGTGCTCGTGCTTCTGCTCGTGAGATCACGTGCTCGTGTAGGGCAAAAAAAAAATTGGAAAAAAAAGATGAAAAAAATTATGAAAAAAGAAAAGGAGAAAAAAAAGAGTAGGGGGTTCGGAGATGCCGTCCCATCTGTCTGCTTAAAAAAAGAAAAAGAAGAAAACCACACATTCTCCTACTGACATGAATGAAAAGGCTCAAAGAAAATTACACCATCTTCCCGAGGGGAACCATGGGGTGATGCGGAGCATCGGGGTGGTGCTGACGCTTGCTTGCGCCAACCCACTAACTGACGGGACTGTTGCTTCCATGACACTTCATCGGAAGAACGGAGTGAAGTGGAGTCAACAGCGGTGAACTGATGTAGCACGAGTAACTTTGAAAGTCTAATCAGACCGCACGGTAAGGCGGCGCAAAATGCCCTAACAGCGCTTGCAGGTTTCCTCGTCGAGACCGGGCTGGCCGGCGAGATCTAGGCTGCAACGGACGCGAGCGGTCGGGAAATGCTAGCAGACGACAGCCGCGGAGTTGCGGGGAAAGCTCACCCCACTAGAAAGGCCTGGCCTGGCGCTGCGACCCGCGCGCCGAAAACTTTCCTCCTTTCCTTCCTCCGGGGAAACACGGTTTCGCCTCAGACCCCCCGCCCCGGTCACGGGACTGGGAAAGCGCGCAGCGCGCTACCGCTCACACTTGAAGGAGAGGAAAACTAGAGGAGAGTTGCGCATGCGTAGTGTGAGTGCGGACTTACGAAGTGGTGCTGACGCTTGCTTGCGCCAACCCACTAACTGACGGGACTGTTGCTTCATGACACTTCATCGGAAGAACGGAGTGAAGTGGAGTCAACAGCGGTGAACTGATGTAGCACGAGTAACTTTGAAAGTCTAATCAGACCGCACGGTAAGGCGGCGCAAAATGCCCTAACAGCGCTTGCAGGTTTCCTCGTCGAGACCGGGCTGGCCGGCGAGATCTAGGCTGCAACGGACGCGAGCGGTCGGGAAATGCTAGCAGACGACAGCCGCGGAGTTGCGGGGAAAGCTCACCCCACTAGAAAGGCCTGGCCTGGCGCTGCGACCCGCGCGCCGAAAACTTTCCTCCTTTCCTTCCTCCGGGGAAACACGGTTTCGCCTCAGACCCCGCCCCGGTCACGTGACTGGGAAAGCGCGCAGCGCGCTACCGCTCACACTTGAAGGAGAGGAAACTAGAGGAGAGTTGCGCATGCGTAGTGTGAGTGCGGACTACGACGCCGACGCCGCGGGACATAGACCCGAGCAAGAGATGCTCCGCATCTAAAAAGAAGAAAAAAAAGAGTAGGGGGTTCTGAGATGCCATCCCATCTGTCTGCTTAAAAAAAGAAAAAGAAGAAAACCACACATTCTCCTACTGACATGAATGCAGTATTCGCATGCTGCGGCTCGGCATGCTGCGGCTCGGCATCTACGCAGACAAGCACCACCAGAGCTTCGCCCCAAGCAACATCATTCACCACGTGGACTGTATTAAGGTGGCGAT
Source organism: Ixodes persulcatus (assembly GCA_013358835.2). Lineage (NCBI taxonomy): Eukaryota > Metazoa > Arthropoda > Arachnida > Ixodida > Ixodidae > Ixodes > Ixodes persulcatus. The sequence continues at coordinate 46,804 of JABSTQ010009795.1, read as the reverse complement.
GCAAGCGAGTTGGTTCATGACTTAAGAAAAAGGAAAACAGCGCGCAAAAGACGAAGACAACGAGAGAAGAGCAGCTTCCTGTGCTTCTTCTCTCGTTGTCTTCGTCTTTTGCGCGCTGTTTCCTTTTTCCTAAACCACGTGGAGATGCGGTCAATTTTTTATTCTTGAACTGAAATTTGTTTCTGCACACTATAGACCGATGCAGATATAGTCTAGAAAATATGGTACATCACTGAAATATTGGGCTATACGTCGTAACACACCTCACTTGTAGGCATAATGTGCTTGGAAACGAAGAACAACCACTCTTCACAGTCTATTCTCCGGCCGTCCTTGCAGGTGTGGCATGGTTTCGTGGCAGAGAGCGCCTCGTCCCGAACGAACGTTGCCGAACGACTCGACTCCACGGCAGGGAGTACGTCCTCGAAATCTACGACGCGAACAAGGGCGACGAGGGGACGTACTCTGCAGTGGCGTACTCTGACAGGGACGAAGTCTGGTGCGATTTCGCTCTGGCCGTGCGAGGTGGGTGCACCAACGTGTCTTCCTTCTCGCTCCCTTGTGCGGCTCGTGCCTGCTGTCTTGCAGTGTCTCTTTGAGCGAGTCGGGGTTACCGATTTCCTTTCTTAGAGTTTCGTTCGTTAACTTGGGTCGGTGTGAGAATCAAGATTGATGTTTTGCTAAGAGACGTTGCGTCTTAAGGTGTCTTAGCACTGAAGTCCCTTGGAGCATGGGTTCTCAAATCCCGAGAGTTCTCTCGTGGGTTGGTTCCCTCCTCCACCACAAAGTGGTTTCTGCAGGTTTGTGCAGATCTGAGCCACCCATTGATGCATAACTGTGGGCCAAACGGTGCCTCTTCTGTACATTGTCGTTTGCAGGGTTCCTGGCTTCTGCACCGCTTTATTGCATTGGTGCCAAGTCTTCGAGGGGTTTTTTGGCCATCAATTGAGAAAGATTACAAACCCCTTCGTCGTTTTAAACAAACCTAGCTCGTCAGCGTGGGGCCGTCCCCAAAGCGTTCGGGACGAGTATAGCTCACCCGCTTTCCCCTGTTTACGCGCTCGATTATCTAGGACGACCCGGGCTCGCTCGTGGCTTAGTTGACTGCTCTGTTAACAGATGACGGCACTGAATGTTTTAGAAATTTTCCTCCCAGTTTGTTTATCACTAGAAATTTAATTTTGAAGTTAACGAATTTGATCTTGAAGACAACAATTAAGCAGTTGAGGGTCAGGAATTTCCAGGAACTAAACACGGTTAAGGGGTTAAGGTTTCTCCGGATAGAAAAGTTTGAGAACCTCTGTCTTAAACGAAACGTTGACTGCCGCTTTCGGATTTTCGAGAGCTTCCTTCCAAGTTCATATTATCAGCTTTGACTGTGTTCGTGTTTTATTTACACTTTTGGGTAACCGCTTCTAAGGCAATCGCAGAAGCAAACCTTTCTCACCGAGCAGAGTGTCGACCTGACCGGGGGTTTCTGCGCTCACGGGCTGAATTCACAGCCACTAGCCGAGCCAGCAACGCCCCCGACTTCACGGTGGCCCCGCACGTGGTGGAGCCCCTGGGCGAGCCGTGCGTGCAGCTGTCGTGCACGGTGAGCGGCTACCCCGAGCCCCGGGTCTGGTTCCTCAGGGACGACCTCCCCCTCCCGGACGGCGAGGAGGACCGCTTCTCCCTGGGTGAGCTCTTCCCCCCAGCCTGTACCACGATGTAAGATACACACGCAGGTGTTGACACCATGCGCATTGCAGCTGCCGAATAAAGTCCCCTCCTCGCCCCGGTCCGAAGCGGCACCACCAGATGACCTTTCGACGATTGGCTAGTGGTCGCCCATCGTAGGCCCGGTTTTCCACGCCTCTCTTTTGGGAGACACGCTTGTTTTTAAAGTCGTTTTCCGGGCGTACCGTGTCGGGTGGAACTTGGCACTTGCGCTACGCGTGTTGCTTACACGCGGCTTTATCATTGACCCTAGTTTTGTGCCTCGACAACGGCAAGAACAGTTTCACAAACGCATTGAAACACTGAGATCTCTGGTGCGATGTTTGAGCCAGTATTTGTCGAGGTCGGAGCAGACGCGCCGAGCGGAAAGCGCACGTGCACGGGTGCCATGGCAACGAGACACTTTCTTTGTATCTGTTTGTTTCTCTTTTCTTCGGTTGCGCCGTGTAACCGGCGGAGACGCTGTAAGAAAAGGCTACTGGGATTGCGCTCCCATAGGACTTCATCTGGTCGACTGCAATTCGCCGTGGCGCGTGTCCACGCCTACATATCTTAAGCCGTGGGCTCTGCCCACTAGAGACGTTTTGTATTCCATGCATGTCGAGCAAGGCTACTTCTAGCTTTCGTGGTTACTTTCGAGAGCGACCCGACAGGATGGTCGTGCTATCCTCTTGTTTTCAGAGAATAAGGGCTACGGGGAGTGGTGCCTCAGGATTGAGAGCCCAACCTCAGAGGACGAGGCCGAGTATGTGGCCGTGGCGAGGAACAGCCTGGGGCAGAAGCTGAGCAGGGTTACCTTTTGTCTGGGTGAGTGGTCTCCCGTCGGCACCAACCCTGGCAGTTACTGTTTGACGGAGTTTCTGGAAATGCCGCATGATCCGTTTCGTATCGTTCTGCTTTCTCTGCGTGGGCCACGTATAAATAAAATAGTCTATTTTCTAGCAGCGTCTAAAAAGCCTTTTTAATGGGCTTTGTGGACAACGAGTGCTGTTGATAGATCACGTGCAGATCTTAAGTTGGGAAGTGCAGCTTTTCTTAAACCTGACTGTGGACGATAGACATTGATAGAAGGGTTTCTGCATTATACTGTGAAGCCACTTAACTTTCTGGAAGAATATAGATATTATGCAGCAGGCTAGGAAATCAAAAACCTTACACTGGCACGTTTTGAGAGTAACTTGCTGGGCCTAGTTTACAAGGATGTCAATTCAGGGGTCAGAAGGGCTCTTAGCAAAGGCTATCAATCGAATTAACCTTTTTTGGAAACCTTCAAATCTATCAAAAGTTTATTGGGAGGCCGTAATGATCGTCGACTCAGCGAAAAATTTGGTGCTGAAAGGCATTTTGCGTAAGTTAATGACATAGACATCTCCCCACCAAATTTACAGGGTTTTTTTCCCCCGCAGATATAAACTATGCATCACCAAACGGTTATTCTCCGCCCAAAAGTAGTGCTAGCAGTCCAAGCAAGAAAATTTGCAGAACTAACCATTATTTTATTCGAAAGTTCCAAGTGATTTTCTGAAAATATCAATAGGGAAAGTGCAACCGACAGAGTCCTCGGATATGTGGAGCTAAATGGCGCCAGTTACTGAGAATGCAACAGGTTTTGCATTGGGCCTCCCCTTTAGGCCAGCTGTGAAGCTGAGCTGACCTTTAGGTGAGCTTGAGGTGAGCTTGGTCAGCTTGACGGCTGACCTAAAGACCTCACCTTTAGGTCAGCTGTCAAGCTGACCTATAGGTGAAGCCATTTTTCCATTGAAAATTTCAGAAAATCACTTGTAACCTTTGAATAAGATAACGGTTAGCTCTGAAACTTTTGCGTCTGGTTTGTATTGGTAGGACTGTTTGGGCGGAGAATGAGCATTTTGGTGATGCCTACTAATTTATTTTTGCGATAAAAAATAAAAATGTGTAAATATTTGGGGGTGGGAGGGAACACCTTGTACATAGACTTACTACTAGGGAAACGTTTCTGTTCTAATTTGTGTAAATATTTTTGAAGATCTTGGCATAGTTATGCAGCTCTGGTAGGTGACTGTGATGATCTTAAACTATGATCTCCTTCTATGCCACAATTTAAAGGCAGTTTTTGTGTTTTTTTTTTCTTCTGACTTAACAGCTGACCTAAAGGTGAGGCCCGATGCAAAACCTGTTGCCAAGGCGACGGAGCGGAGATCAAAGCCGCAGGCTGAGACCTCAAGAAGGGCGGTGAATGCGGAGACTGAAGGAGTGAGTGGGTCGTGCATCTTCAACAAATGGCCGTTGCATTTCTCGGATTAGTGCAGCGGCAGGCTGCAAGCTCGTTCGAGCTGTGCCGTCCAGTCGGCTGGTCTCGGACTGCTCCCGTGGACTGGTCCTTACTCTAACGTCTGGAAACTGCCGTTTCATGTTCTTTGCACGATGAATGTTTTCTCTGAACTTTGTGCGTATAGCAGAATATTTCTTTAATTTAGAGGTGCTGTTCTGCGTAAATGCAGAAGATCTTCAAAGTTGTCTTCTTTCCTTCTGCCAATTAGAACATATGACGAGAGGAACAATATTTTCTGGTCTTTAGAGTTCTACCTGAAATATATTTTACTGTGACTAAATGCCTGATTTGTTTAAACTATCTGTTGTTTGTGCCTACTAACTCTGTAGATTAAGAAAGTTGCACGCCTCTTATGCCTGTGAATCCTAGTTTGTTGGGATTTTTAGAACTTCTCGCATGTGAAAGGTGCAAAGGTTTTTTTTTACAGTATTAATATACCCTCGTTTACGGTATAGCTTAAGCCTATGGAAGAATTTGGATTAATTTGTGCTTTTGAGCATTTTACTAAATCTCTTCTCTGTGCTGTACACTCTCTAGCTGTTTAAAACTTGGGAAATGTGTGCTCCAAGTAGGAACTACGCCTATTAAATATATTTGCTCTGGAGAAGCCTTTGCACTTTTTATTGTTGTAGCCCCCAATTGCTCGAGCTTTCTAACCCCATCTTAACAAATCTCAAAGCTGGTGGAAGCTGGTCGGAAAGACGTGGCAGAGTACCTCCCGGAAGCCTCGTAAGTCGCAGCCGGCAGTGCACTAAGGGGATTTGCTCCTTCTGGCCCCAAATGAATGAAAGTAGAACGTCATCTGCTACTGTGAGGCTTCTTGAAGGTTTCTTCTGAAGCTAACTCTGTCCCTTGTGTACTTAATGCAATTCGACTCGTACTGACCGCCAGACGGCAGGTTTGGCGGTGTGGCTGTGGCAGTCTCTGTTGGGGGGTTTGTTTGACTGTTTCTGGTGGCGGTGGCGCACTAACACTCCGTGGTTTGGACTCCCCCCTCACTGCTCTGCTCGTGCCAGAGGCCGCAACGCTTCAGGCCTCTGGTCATTCAGCGCACGTGGGCTGAACGGCAGGCGTTGCAGCCACCGCACTGGGCATGCAAGGTAAAGAGTCTTACCTCGTGACACGTTGTGGCACCTTGTGACACATTCTTCCCTCCCCCGTAACTGGTTGTGGTGCATTTTGGGTCCCTGTGGTACCTTGTGATTCGTTGTAGTACCTCGTGGTGTATCCTTTCCCCCGTAGGTCGTTGCGACGCGTTTTGAGCCCCTGTGACACATTGTGACATGTTGTAGCACCTTATGATGCATCCTCCCACCTAACTCGTTGTGGCACATTTTGGGCCTTTGTGACATGTTGTAGCCCCTTACACATCTTCCCCGTGACATATGACAAGTTGTGGACCCACGTGGCGCCTTGTGAACTTTCGGGACATCCTGTGACAGCCAAACATGCGGTACATTTGTGATGTTCGCAGCATCTTGCGACTCAGTTTGACATACCATAATGTCCCGAGAGATAGCCCACATAAAATCGAAAGCAAATCGGGCGTAAATAAGGAGTGAACTAACTTTCAGTGTGCAATAAAAAGAAGTTTAAAAATTGATAGTTTTAGATTTCTGTGACCTGCGAAACTTGTGATTGCACGGGGGGGGGCGGGCGATGAACCAAAGATGACTGTCCTTCCCGGTTAGCAACATTCGCTTATCTTCCGCCGTGACTAAGTAACACCATTTCTGCCGAGGTCACCATTGGCCAGGGCCCTGCAATTACTAAAAGTGGGCTATTTTTCGGTTTTTTGAAAAAATAGAAAATCGTGCCAAAATGGGAGTGGGTTATCTTTTGGGGGTGGGGCATCTCGGGATATTACGGTAGTACTCAAAGTTAGGGTACCTACCATATAAATGCGTGTAAGGGCCACATTTTTATTTTATTCAAAATTCAGGGCTGAATTTCTTATCTGTTTTCCCATACACAGATAAAAAAAAAATAGTTTTGGTTCATAAAAAAAATGGATGTACTTTCGATCGCATGCAGTGGGCTCTAGTGCCCTTATTTAGGTCTCGATCGCTGTAACCTGCGGTATCTTCGGCGCTCGAGCCTGACTGGCGTCGGCAGTGACCGGAGTTGGCCTTTTAAGTCGTCCAGTAAGCGCCTTTACATTCCTGGAGCCTAACGGCGCATTTTGGAAATCCGAGTGTCCGATTTCACAGTGGCTACTATTACATGGGTGGAAGGCGATCGTGGATGATACGAAAACCTTAAATTTAAAGGACAGCTTTCCAAAGCTTTGCTCTTGCAGTCTTTCTGATTGGCACTTAAAACGCCGCAAAAAATGTATGGCGAATTGCTAGGCAATTGTGTTGCATGCGTGATACGTTCTAGCACTGCAAACATGTAGCGATACTCTGAGTTGCCAGACGCCTACGTTCACGGCGCTCTTCATCAGATGGTTTAACGCGTACCATGTGTACACTTGATAGTGGTTCCTAGAACGAAGCGATACCACCGCTAATCGGGCTGGTAGACCTGGCGATCTTCCAGAACCTTCCATACTCTCGAGCTCATCTCTGTCAATGCGCACAAGTGGTTGAGCTCCTCCTCGCCTACCTCACTCATCCTCACTTGCCCGTCTGGTCAAATGACCTCCACGTTAACCAGTCAGAGTTAAGCAGCTCACTCCTCCTCTCCCCTCCGTCAACCAATCAGTGTCCACACGTTTATCCAGGCTTCCCTTTTATCTGGGCTTCACGAAATGCCGAAGACCTAGCCAAAGAACGTGTCACGTTACAAGCGCGAGCAGAGGCGCATACATGGCGAGGTAAAGTTGGCTGAGACGCCACGGTGTGGAAGCGGTTGATTCGCCTCAAAGACAAAAGGGGGGGGGGGGGGGGGGGGGGGGGGGGTCAAATACACAAATAATTTTTCAAATCTTTCTTAAAAAAAATATTTCGGTCTATATCTGAGGTGTGCAGCCCTTACACGAGTGCGGCCGATACACGCAATTATACAATATTTGCACTTGGTTTAAGAGGTTAGGTTATTGAACAGACTTTTTCTTTTAAATTAGTGTTATCTCTGAACATAGTTAAAAATCGCCCAGCTTACTACTTTACTAGTGTTATCTCAATGTTCTGCACTGACAAATTCAAAAAATGAAATTTAAATTTTAGCAGTAGCTATTGGCAAGTGGAAGGAGAGCCTGGCAGTGGATCGGAGGTCACGAATAAAAGAAAGACGGGATGAGTCGTCGGATAGATAGAGTGCTTTTCCCTTTCACTCGTTTTTATCAGTTTCCAATGAAATGAAGGTGACACGAGAGGCACAATTTTCAAACACCCGACAATGGCTTCGAGCTTAAAATACTCCTCAGAATAAACTAAACGCAACAAAACTAAACAATATCATCAGTATGTTCCAGTCGGCAATTTACTAATGGAGAAACCAGAGGCACAATTTTTAATAGATAAAATATTTTTCTTTTTTTAATATTATTGTTGGCACACTGAACCTCTAGGGTTCGATAACAACATTTTTATCAATTCCTAACATTCTAAATGTATAAAGTGCAAGCGACAGAAAAGGACATGAAGACAGGGTAGCGCGCACTGTCCTGTCTTGTTCATGTCCTTGTCTATCTCTCGCATTTTATATTACTTAGCATGTTGAACTGGCTATGTAGCCCACTTCAATATTTGAGTACAATTCCTAACATTGTTTCATCAAGACAGTGATTGACCAAAATGCAGGAAAGTTAAACTTGTTTATAGTAATTTGCCGAACGAGGCAATGTCTCAAACTCTAAAGGCAATTCTAGACGTGGCCTAACATTTTCTTGATGCATTTCAGCCTGCAAGCACAGAGGGCTCTTTGGTGTACGACGATACATCTTCCTTCAAGAGCGTTGACGAGAAGACGGAGCCCATTCCGTCCATGGAAGTCCTCAACGCTCCCCCGAAACCAGGTTTGTCCCTGCACCCTTGGCAGAGTGTAGGACGACAGGAGAGATCACCAAGTCTGCTAGGATTTTGTAGAGAAGCAGATAGACTTGTCCAAATCCACCAGTCCATGCGGGTTGGCAAAGATTCTGTCGACTTGCGAGATCATCTTCGGCATGTAAGAATCACGTACATTCTTTCGTGGCAGGCCAAAGAAACTGCCCCCCCCCTTTTTCTCTTTTTTTTTTTTTTTCAGCAGCAGGTTGATGTTTAAGTTCACACTGCAGGGTGTGAGGCAGAAGAATTCATGTAGTGCTGTATAATCCAGCAGATGTTCAACAGTAGCACACCGGGTGGTAATGTTTCAAATAAATCAAAGTTTGGTTAGCTTGCTGTACTCAAGTGGCATCTTAGTCATTGCAGGGACAGATATCATAACCCTGACGGGCAAAATAGTGTCAACAACCTGTACCTGCAGAACACGAAACAAGATTGCGCTACCGGAGATTACACTGCAGCAAAGCGCAGTGTCACTTTTGACGCACCACGGTAGATTTTCATAATATTGGTGGTTGATTGTTTTTGCAGTTTATGGTATTAGAATCTTGAGTTGGTAGGTTCCTAAAACTTGGGAGGCGTATTGTTTAGCGGATATGCTGTCTTTTTCTGGCATTTTACAGGAATTATAAATACAGGCTAAATAAACTACTGAGTGTAAAAGGGGGAGGGGGAGAGGCTTTATCTCAACTGAGATGTTCACTTATGCTTCTTTTGAAGGGGCACTAAACCGCTTTCTGCCATAGTCTACCTTATGATCATAACTCAATCTATTTGCTCTAAGCATCCTAAGAAAAATTTACATTCATGCATAGTCGATTTCTCTATTGAAATCGGTATCAAAGATTGATCGCCTCGGGACTACCGCTGAAACCAGATGCGGGCACTGGACGAGGTGATTAAAGAGGAAGCTTCAATCGTCATCTAAGGTGAACACATTTAGCGATCGACGCAATCATTTGTTTTCACAGCGGAGCTGTTAAGGGCTAGGTTCCCCAGGATCGTGTCCGTGCATATTGACACAAACCTACCTGGACAGCTACCGCCATCTATAAGCGACGGCGGCAAGCACACAACCAGTATGGTTTCCGCCGTCGCTCGTAGATGGCGGCAAGCTTTCCAGCTATAATAGAAGAATGGATAGTTGGGCGTGTTGGTGGGAATTCATCGTAGGAAACAGCGCGAAAAACAGACGAGGACGAAGGAGAAGCACACAGTGTATCGAGTACAGCTCTGCTGATCTTCCTTCTTCACGAGAGTGGAAAGGCTGAACGATTGTATTTTCATGTGACACGCTTACAGATGTTGGCATCACCTCTAAAAGCATCAGTGGCTGCTCCAAACCAATATTTTGCCTGCTACAAAACCTGCTATAAAAGATAAAGTGCCTCTTCCATCACTGTAACTGTGTAGGCGACAGAGATAAAGGAGTGGTGCCTGACAAAGGCTCCTGCCCCCTAAAGTTAAGCATCTCAGGATAGTCGCATATTAACAACAATTCTACAAAACAAATCGAAGCAAAACGGAAAAGTAAACAACGGCACAACCGTTTGGTTAAAGATACTATAAATAAATGTCAGTAAAAGTTAATTGTGTGATATAAAAAAAAAAGAACTAGACAAGGGAACAGCAGCAACAACAAATACAGATGAGATTACAGTGAAAGCATATTTTTTTAAAATTGTCTGCATAAAGTGACTTATGTTCCCTTGACGCTAGTTTTCCAAACAATTTGGCCTCCCTTTGACACCCCTCTCCTACCTGCCAGGGTCCATCGCGGAGCGGGAGCACGCCAAGTGGCTCAACGCGGTTCCGCTTCGGAACAACCCGTACAGCACAGAGAACCTGGCCAAGCGCGCCAGCCAGAGCAGGCGGGAGTCCCTGGCGACGACCAAGGCGTCCTCCTTCGAAGGCGCCGCCGACGAGGAGGGCGAGGACGACGCGTTCTCGCCGCCCCCGCTCCCGTCATCGTACCTCCGCGACTACTACGTCAACAACCCCAGGCTGGTAGCCAAGGCGGATGCCCCTCCGGCGCGCAAGACGCCGCCGGCCGTCGACGCCCCCGTCGCGGAGGGCAGGGATCTGGAGGAGACTCTGCACTCCTTCGAGGAACAGGTGACGGCACAAGTTGCTGCGTCGCACAGTTGAACCAAAACCGCCTGGAAGACGACGAGGTCCTGCCACTTCAACCGTCGTCGCTAATGGATCGACGCGGCAGCGCCTAGCTCGCGTCAGCATCGCCGCTAACGCGATTTGCAGTGTCTCGCAACGAGCGAGGCGCTTGCACGCGGCGATGTCGGCACGCATGCGTCTGCTGCCTTGCGGCGACCGTCGTCGAGCTCTAGCGCGTTTGCCGCTTGGGGCGCGTGCGGGATCCACTAACGCTAACATCATGCACAGCCCCTGTCTTCTAGGTGGTATCGGTTGAACCCACATGCGGGGTGTTACGAAACGGGTGGCTATCCACAAGACGCGTTGGAAAAATCGGCGTCTACGAGTGACAGGCTCGGACTTTTGCCGAAAGCTCGTCTTAACTTCGGGATTTGCCTCTCGAAATTTCTAGGTGCAGGTTCTATATTGTGCAAAATTAGAATGCCACCCATCGACATTTTGAATGGCCAATGCCGACGATCGAGTTGCACTTGTGGTGCCATCTGCCGATCAGGGCAGCGAGCGCTCGGTCGAAACTAAACGACAGCTGACAAGCGCTCAAGGTGCTGTCGGGTCACGGACGTGACTTTTGCGCGACTCGCGAAGACGTCAAAGGTAGGAAAAAATCGGCGACTTGAAATTTCACGAGGCAAGACCCACCACTAAAGTAGACCTTTCGATATACAAAGCCTATGTTGGTATTTCTGCTGAATGAGTAAGACCCCTCTTTATCAAATCGATATCGCGGTGAAGCAGAGTAGAAGTATGCCCGTAATACCGTAGAAACCCGCGTATAATACAAAGCTTTTTCCCCCGATGTTTGCCCGTAAAATTTGCGCTCGTACGGTACGCTGATTTGGACAACCTTAAGCCTTTGCCAAATGCGTGGGAGTGAGGATTCACATAGTTTGTTTCCAGCCATCATCATCACCAGCGAGTTGTGCGCTTGCACTGTGGCTAACTGCCGGGCGTTTGACGGCGTGGTGACGCTCGGGCTTTTGCGACGTCCTCTTTTGCCGCTCGTTGTGTCCTGGACACATCTGCGTGATGGTATCATCGTAGAAGCAGTACTCAGCTGCATTGAAAAGAGGGATTATCTGGGTGGCCAAGAGCGTTGGTGGTGGTGCAGTGGAACAAAAGCTTACAGGGAATGACGGCTGCATTCGTGGATGGAGGAGGCGAAACAAGCCCTCTCCGCGTGTAAGGGCACGAGGAAACGTTTCTCGGGATCAAAAAAAGGGAAGTTCGTTGACGATGGTCTGGACCCGACTCGGTTCGTGAAGGAACAATGCGCTCTATGCGTTTCCATAAATGCCGAACTGCTGCGTGCGAAGGCTATGGGCCTTTGCATTCCTGGGTCGCATTATAGGCAGAACCATCCTTTTTTTTTTGCGGGTTTTGGATTGCATTTTGTGTAATGTGCGGGTTCTTATGGTACTCGTGCAAGCATTTGAGCGTGTCTGTAAGATGACGTAACTGCCACTCTACCATTTGAGCACAAACCTCTCTCATGGTGCATTCAGAATGTACACATATAGATGAGTGCATTAAGATGAAACAAAAAGATTAAGCGGCACTTGGGTCCCATCTTTTTATATTCCCAAAGAAGCTGCAGAACACGAGATATTATTGAGTAATCATACCCACTACTTGTTTCAGTTTCCCATTGTTGGGAAGCACTTTAAGTACATTGTACTTAAAGTGCTACTTCAAGTAAGTTGACAAAACTTGTACTTTACTTGAAGTACATTTGCTGAGTATGTACTTATACTTTACGTAAAGTATTTTTCCTGGTACCTTCCAAGGAAACTACAGCTTCCAACTTCAAAGTACAGGTGCTCCCCATAAAAATATTCACAAGGTTAGTACACACTTGGGATAGTTTGTGATGCATCTAAAATAAAAGCAGTGAAAAAAAAAAAAACGAAGGACAAGTCAAAGAAATTGGACAGACCAAGTGCTGGCTTACAACTGGCTTTACTATGAAGCAAACCTAAACCCACATAATCTTAACTGCTTCAGTCTCTAGAAGATATGTAATCTCTTTTTCATACTACGCAATCAATGGTGCACTGACACATGCCTTCCTCGCTTCCGTCATCTTACGCGCATGACATGCTTCCGTCATCTTACGAGTCCTCTGGTTGGCGTGTCACGTCATAAACTCTGTCAGCATATTTTGGTGCACACGCACAACGCATGCGCCCGCAATCTATACTAACGATAGATTGCCGGAGCATATCTATCGCAATGAATCTTGCGATCGATTGCAATAGATGTGGGTGCACACCAGAATTAGCCGACACAGAGGCTATGATGCGACATGCCAACCTAAGGACTCATGAGATAATGGAGCATTTCTTATGACACAGTACGAGGTAGGCACTTGGGTAAGTACGCCGGTGATTGTGTTATATGAAAAAGAGATTGCATATCTTGTACAGACTGAACCAATTGGATGACGTTAGCAATGTACTCGCAAGTTTAAAATTACGCGGGTTCATGGGCGTACCAACCGGGGGGGCAAGGGGGGCGCTCGCCCCCCCCAGTTCTCAGAATGGGGGAGCAAGGCATGTGTTTTGCCCCCCCCCCTCCCTGAAATAGCCGCCACTGGGCAGGGCAAACACTGGCCGGCGGCGCCCAAGGGATACCAAGGGCACCACCCCCCGGCTTTGAGGGGGGGGGGGGGGTCTGGTTTGCCCCCCCACTCAAAAACAAGTTGGTACGCCACTGCGCGGGTTTATGCTTTCTTTATAGTAAAACCGGTTGTAAGTCAACACTTAGTCTATCCAGTTTCTGATTCTTTCGTTTTTTCTTCGCACTAACCATTATCTTACTCAAAAGGTACAAGGCTAGCGGTTGCGGTAAGGCGCCCGCGCGATTTTTCCGCCTCTTATCTAGCTCCAGCCTTGTTCCTGCTCCACAAGTGGTAACTTTAGTGCGCTACTACTCTTGTCACGCGCTCAGTCTTTCTGAAAATGACTGATTTAGTGGTTTTTCAATAACGCTCAGCAACTTTCTAATTGGAACCATATGTCTATTTCCACTAATTAAAAAAGTTAATTAACAAATTTTAATTAATTAGCTGGCTAATTAGTGTGTTTTTAGCAATTCCTGACGTCCGCCGTGGCTGGTAGTTTGTTCCCAAAGACAGATTCTTTTTTTCTTTTTTTTTTTTCCAAATACCCTAATTTTTAGGATTTTTGAAAGTCTTCGCAAAAACACCCGGTATATATATATATAAAAAAACACTATAGGTGATTAAAAGGGCATCATAAAAGATTGTGTCAAAAAGTACTTTACTTTGAAAGTATGTGGTATTTATAGTGCTTTACTTCAAGTACATTGTGCCCAGTGTACTTACTACTTTACTTGAAGTATTATGTAGCCTCCAATTTACTTTGTACTTCAACTACTTTTTAGAAGTACTTTACCCAACACTGCAGTTCCCCTCTGACTTCCTACTTTGGACATTTGAGTGCCCGTAGAGACGTTGCAACGTTCCTTCCGTGCTTTTGTCTCGTTCAGGTGTACTCGAGCACGAGAAAGGCCTTTGCTCCGACGGCGCACCAGCGCTCCTTCAGTCCTCTAGCCACGAGCTCACCCCAACCGGTCGCTCAAGAATCAACGGTGAGGCCCGCTTTTTTGTACCAAAGCGCCCTCTGCTGCACCGTCTGGCAGAACCGGGGCCGTCGACCAATCTCGACCGTCGACGTCATTTGGCTGTGCATCTGCATCATGTTCGCGCTTTGTTTCGACGTATCCAATTTCTGCCGAACGGTCCCCGGCTAATAAACACGCCTATTTTCGGGAAGGCTTTACAGTAGGTGTACGCCGCATGATGGTGTAAATGCTGGCACCGGTATAATGAGCATCGATCTGGCGGATGTGTCGGCGCAGCTAGCATTCTGCTTGACATAAGAAACGTTTTGATGCAAACGCGTTCGAGGTTTCCCTTCCCCCCGGCATCTTGATTTCGCGTCAACACCGTTGCCATTGTGCAGACATCCGTTCTTCGAGTCGTTCTGGTTCATTTCTCTTGTAACGAAGTAGTGGGAAGCTCTTGTTCCTTATGCGCACCACCTTCATGCTTCCGTTCGTGGTTCGAAAATCTTTGGCTCCTTTCTGTGGGACGGGAAAATGCAGACGGTGGAAGACTCGGCACAGAGACAGGCAACTCGGTTTCGTGGAACCCGAGCTGCCTGCCTGCCCTGTCCTCGCCTCGGTGTCTGGGAATCCTCCCATAATCAAAATCGTTTTTACCGAGTTCTTCTGAGCCGCACAAAAGCTGGCCACACCTTCCTCGCTTATCAGTACCATCTTATGGGTGAGGAACTACGAGTAAGCGAGCACTGCGAAAAAACTTTGTCTGTTTTGCACATTCTCTTTCTTTGCCCCAGTCTTCTACGACGACATTTTTCGGAGTTTTTTGAGCCCCGCATTTCATTTTGCCCTGCCTTATTTCTAGGGGAGCAGCCTCTCGTATCACGTTACCTCCACTTAGCTCTTATAGAAAATATAAGGATTTTACGCAAACTATAACAGAGTTTCATTCTTAGCATACCTTTTCTAGTGTTTTCTAGTTTACCTACTTCGGCGCACTATGGCCGTCGGAGCTCTCACGCCGCCCGCCAACAGCCCCCCTTCCCAAGGCGCGAGCGTCCAGCGTCTTTCGTCTTCCCCTTTCCTTCCCTTACGTCTCTCTTTTTCCCTCGGCCGGTCAGTCCTGCCGCGCGAGTCCCGGCGGCGCGATGTCCCCGGAGAACCGCAACGGTTTGGGGAAGCTGCGCGCGAGCTCGGACGCCGAAGACGACGGTGGCGGCGGCGTCTACGCGGGCGACCCGCGGAGTCCGTCTCTGCCCTCGGTGCGAGAGCTGGTGCTCAAGTTTGCCAGCCAATCCGGGCAGTCCGCCCCGGACGGGTCGTCCTCCTCCAACCCGGAGTGCAGCCTCCACAGTCCGGGGCAGGAGTTCCAGGTGCCTCTCCGTTTCTCCTGACCCCCCCTCTTTCTTTCTCCCTCTCTTTCTCTTCCCTTCTCTTGATGCGTCGCTGTGGTGCCTGCAATGCATCTTCGACTGATGCCCACCGAGAATGTGGCTCGGTGCAGCTCGGATTGTCGCTCCTTTGGCAGACGGTTGCACCCGTCGGCTCTGAATGCGCCCGGCGTTTAAATTTTAATTTGGCTTCGGTTTCTTAAGTTCTTCAGCTGCACTTTGTTCCATTTTCTTGCCCTTTTAGATATGTGCTTGCCTGCCAGATGCCTTTTTCTAAGCTTTCCCTTAGTTTCGCACCCTTGCTTTCTTAATTAAAAGACTGAAGACTGCAGATTTCGGGTTGAATTTTTTACAGCGGAGCTGGGTTAAGGACTAGTTTCCCCAGTTTCGTGTCCATGAACGAATAAATCTCGACACAATATTCTGGACAGCTACCACCATCTATGAGCAACAACGGCAACCAGACAACCGGCAAGCCGGTCGTCTGGTTCGCCGTCGCTCATAGATGGCGGCAACCTTTCCAGCCTTTCCACTCTGGCTTGCCGACTTGTGGCCGGCCATTACTTTATTCCCACCATAGTACTGCTTCGCTGGTCTTCCTTCTTCACCAGAGTGGAAAGGCTGAAAGTTTGTCTTAAAATAATGAGTATGGCATCACTAATAGTGAACATTAAATCCGCGCTTGAGGTGAGTCAGAGATACATTAACGACGGCGTCATGCACAGGCCCTACGTTTTATTGTCTGAACCCAGCCCCAGCAGTTGAAACCCAAACCACTAAATAGAGGGAAAAAAAAAATCAGCCTAGAAATTTGATGCCTATTCTTCTCAGGGCTTCACTCTTTCTCGACAAAACGTGAGGGCGCAAGTGAGCTGGTGCAAGTTCATAATTGTAGAATTACCCGAGGCTACGGTGACGACAGAAAAACAACAGGAAGAAGGAAAGAAGCCTCAGACCAGATGAGACTCCTTTCCTTCTTCCTGTTGTTTTTCTGTCGTCACCGCAGTCTTGGGGTAATTCTACAATTACATATTCTTTCTCTTTTGCTGCGCTCTTTGCAACTTCAATTGCCCCTCGCTCTTGTTTTCGGCTCGATACTATGCTTCTGCTTCCTCCCCCGCAGAAGGGCTTGAATAGGGAATTTGCCGGTTTTTGTCCAGCTCTGAAGAGTAAATTGACGTTGTTTTTGAAATTACTACTAGTCCCATGGAAATTTTCAACATTCTGAATGGCGTGCTTGGATTGTCTCGACTCGGCTCAGCCGTATCTCGACTTTGTTGCACTCCCCCACGCGCTCAGGTGGCCGTCGACTTCTGCTTTCTGCCCCCTTTCTTGGTCCTAAAGCATTTGAAATAATAGCCCAATGAGCGTAACCATTTTTCTTTTTGCAAAACTTCAAAGCGTGGTTTTGGTTTGAATTGCACCGCCAAAAAATTGACAGTGCAATTTCCGGCTTATTGACCGTACGCCGTCTAGGCTGCTGATGCACAAGGAAGGAGTTTCAGTGGGCTCGTCTGCAATCTGTCTTGCAGAGTGCCTTTCCAGACAAGAAGGTGATCCTGGAAGAGAAGGCGCTCAACGGGCAGGAGGCTTCCTCTGGCAAGGACCGCCTGGCCCCACCCAAGCCCCAGGAGCCCTGGTCAATCAAGAAGGTGAAGGATGGAGACAGTGTGCCCACTGCCCTTACTGTCGGATAAACGGTTGCAGAAAGAGCCACTAAACACGCTTCACTGGCAAGACTTAATTGTTCATCACTCTAAAAATAAAGGGAACTGTTTTCCATAAAGAGTGTTGCAGAAGTAAGGAGAGAAGGATGTAGTGCCTTTCAGTTAAAGAAACATCAAGTGGGATTTACAATTAGAAGGAGGCGTGTGCAGATATTTAACCTTCAAATCAATAGACCACTTGCTGAATCCCCCCAGCGCCCGCACTCGAGGAACCATGGGAACGGTGTTCCTTCAGTCCCTTAGTGATCCGTAATTTCGACCAGTTTGATGCTTTTGCAGCCTTAAACACTTTTGAGTGTAATCCGGAGTCGCCCTGAACAAGTGTCGTGTAGAGTCCAAGGACCTGTCGTATCACTTCTAAAATTTCTCATCAATGTCAGCATTTTTGATACTGTGCATGCAATCCACAATTTAACCTGGCTAAGCTGCAGATATCCTTACGATATTATCATTCTCGTGATAGTTGTTTTAGCAGGAATTGCTTGAGGAGCCGAGAATTCCCAACAACGAAAACCAGGATTTAGCTCTGAGACAGCGGGTCTGTTTATAGCATTTTTAGCATATTTAAGTTAATATCAGCGTCTTTGAAGTTGTGCACGAGAGTGATAATATTGTAACAGATTTCTGCAGCTCAGGCAGGTTCGAAGGGTGGATGGCATGCACAGTGTCAAAAAAAAATCACAAGCCATTCCACTCTGTAAAGGTGAATGACCAGCGAAGCTGTTGAGCACATGACACAGACGTGACACAGAATTTTTAACCATGGTACAAACACATTTATTGTCTTGATCGGTGATCATTGTGTCGAGGACTAGTGCCGCCCCGAGGAGCCAAAGGAAACTAGTCACGCGCGACGGGACCGCCGCCTGATGGAAGGAAAAGAAACTAGGCACGCAAGCGTTTGGAACGACGACCAAGAGAGGGCGGTGCGAGCCTCC
Source organism: Ixodes persulcatus (assembly GCA_013358835.2). Lineage (NCBI taxonomy): Eukaryota > Metazoa > Arthropoda > Arachnida > Ixodida > Ixodidae > Ixodes > Ixodes persulcatus. The sequence continues at coordinate 28,972 of JABSTQ010009795.1, read as the reverse complement.
TCCGAGTTTTTGTTGACGCACGCGAAAAATCCACAGAACCATAGCCATAAACGGCTTCACTGTAAAATGCTTACATTGACGAGAAATTTTGAAAGTGATATGGCAGGTATCTGCAACATATATGTTACTTATTGAGGATGACTCCAGATTACACTCAAAAGTGTGTAAGCTTGGAATTGGTCGAAATTACCGATCACTATGGAACTGAAGGAACACCCTTCCCATGATTCCTCGGGTGTGGGCCGGAGCGCTTAGGGATTAAGCAAATGGTCTATTATGATGAAATCATAATCAATGCTCAACTCTGTTAATCAGAGAGTATTTTAGCCACACTTCTGTAGTTTCTAGTAATTTGGAGTATTATCGAGATTTGCAATGACCGAGCATAGTTTAGGTCCGTCGAGTACGCTTTTTCTGCGGATGACCCTTTCCTACAGCGTAGTTGTACGCAGTAGGAGAGTAGCCTTCTCTGGGCGGACTCATACATATGTCTCCTGAAGAAGCGATCGCTCTATCCTTATGTCTAGTTTTTGTAGCATCGTGTTCAGTGTGTGCAGGGCTCAGTTTCTTTCTTCTCTAGGTGTTTCAAAACTTCTCGCGGATATAATATTTAGCATCAGCACACTTTTCACGCAGGGTCATGTACCTGCGGAGCTGTCCGCTGCATAGTTAAATAACTTAAAACATAATTTTGAGTTTGTAGCTTGAGGGGGTAAACAGCTCGGCTGCCTGTGTTGGCGAAAGTTTAACTTTTAATGCAAAGGGTGACATTTATCCCGCCCGTTGCTCTTCATATTTGTTTTTTGTTTTCCATACCTAAACTTCAACCTCCGTTTGGCTTTAAAATTTCAGGGGCCCGCCGAGCCTTCCGAAAGGCCACAGGTCAGTCTTGCCCTATTTTAGTAGCAGCAACGAGCTTTTTTTTAAAAGCACGCTTAATCAAGGCAGCAGGCTCGATTAACCGGGTAAATGCTTTTACCTTTTTCAGCCGCTTCCCAGAAACAGTCTGGTTCGTAGCCACGCTTCATTTGTGCTTGTCTCGCTTTTTGGGTGCATGCCAGGGGGGCATCGGGAGGGAGAGTTTGACTCGTGAGAAATGAAGAAGTTACATGTGGAATGCGTTTTACGTTTTGGTTGTGCTGTTTAGAGTATTGTTCCTGAAGTGCACCACTTTCACTTTGTCCTTGCATTTGGTTGTCTGCATCTTTGGGGCTTGTGCTGCAATGGGCGATTTCAGGAGGTGTTGCAGATAAAAAGGCCCTTTGACGGTCGAGTTTTTTTTTTTTTTTTTTCTCCAAAAGATGTTTTTTTTGTAGTAGTTGGGTTTTGTTTCAAAAGGAATAGTATGAAGAATGGGTCGGTGCTCGGGTTTTTTTCTTAATTATCTAGTGTGCAAGAGTTCTAGAAGCATCAAACGAAAATATTAAAGGCAAAAAGTTCTCACCTTTCTTTCATTCGGTTTCATTCTGGCGCATCCGCTTCCGCGACATTCCGGCGGTTTCAATCTTCTACCGACCTTCTCTATCGGACGGGAAGCTCTCATTCTCTGAATTCAATTCTGAGAAGCATTAAAAGTGAATCGGAACAGTAAGTGCTCCATTTGTCACTACGCCTTAGCAGCCGACGTGCAAAGTGACCACCTCCCGCGCAAATATGGCGTTCATAGTTTGCCGGGGGCTTAGCAAATAGCAACACCTCCCGTGGTGCATGCAGTTTAGCGTTTCGGCATGCACTTCCAAGTGTGTAATCGCCGCCATACACAAACGGCGACGACCGTCAAAGGGTTGATAAGGAAGGTTCAACTTGTTTTATTTTATGAACGCTCGCCTCGCACCCGCTTTTGCACCATTTCATCTGCACATAGGAAAGCACCGCCAGCACCCAACTCTCCCGTACACGTAAAAGAAGCAACTAGCGCATCACCTCGGCCTGTCGTCCGTTAATAGCGGAGGTCGCACCTTCTTCCCTTGTCTATAAAAGCGAGAACTGGGCTGGCTTAATAACGTTCTCGGTGGCCGTACAAACTGTACACTGCATAGCTGCACCATTTATGTTCGTTGGATCGGGAGTGCATAGATGCGACAGTGCGAGTACATTGTGCAGAAACATTTCTATGCGTGGACAATAGACGCTCAAGCCAGAGCCTTAACTACACGAGGCGTTTTTCGCACGTCTTATCCGCGTCGCGGCCGGTTCTCGGTGTCGATGCCAAAGGTGGCTTGCGAGGTGACGACCAATCAGAGTTGCGCATGAAGGCCGGGTGCGCCCTCGAGAATGTCCGAGTCGGTCTTCGTGCGGCGGACACAGCGAGGTACGCAACTGTTTCAAAATCAAGTTTTTTTGTTGTTCTTTTTAGGCAGAATTAAAACGAAAGGTTTATAAGCTATAAATGACCTTCTTTGTGCACCACGAATGCACCGTAACCAGACGGTCGTCACCGGTAGTTTGACGTTTTAAGCCGAGCCGATCTGGCGGCACTGCGCAGTGCGGGCTAGCGCACCTTACGACCATGCCCACGGGTTCGGCTGCCCTCTCGTCGGGCATGTGCCGTCGCGGAGAAACTCGGACGCCGACACCTACGCCGCTGTTTTCGTGTTTGTAAGGAAAGCTGAATCCCGAGGAGACTAGGATAGGATTGGGTGTTGGTAGAGGGAGATGCAGGAAAAATGCGTGTAGTTGCAGCCACTTTTCCGTGTACAGGGGTGTCTTTGCACCCCTCTCCTCAGTTTAGCTCGCACGTGCCGCTCGCACGGTGGTGACGGGCGGTTGTGCACGGCCTCGTAGGTGCACAGCCTGACGGCACGTAGCCTGCCCCGGGAGTTCCGGGAACACGCCCAGAGGAACTTGGTTCCGCGGCAGATGAACCGGACGGTCGTGGCGTCCCCGCCCTCGCCGACGTCTGCCCCCAACGCGGCCGCGTGCGAACAGCTCTTCCAGCAGACGCCGCAGCAGCACCAGCAGGCCGGCACGGATGCAGTGGGTGAGCTGGGGATTTGCCGATGGCGATTCGCTTCGCTTCTTCATTAGGCTTGCAGTGGATCGATGGATCGCCAAACCAATGGGGAGTTATCCTCTTGGGCTGCTCTTGACCCCTCCCCAAGCACTTAGAAGGGGTTGATTGATTTCTGGACCGACAGGAGGTTTATAGACTGATTGTGCTGCTCTCGGATCCTTTTCGAGTGTCTACACTAGAGCGCTGCATGGGCTTGATGACTGGTGTGGTGCAGTTTCCAAAGCGTTGGAAATAAGATGTTACCGCTTCGGTCGTTTAGGTTCGAAGGGATCAAGAAAAGAGAATTGAAAGCTCCCTACAACGCCTCTAGAAAGGGGCTAACAATGAAAAGTTGTCACTGGCTCAAAAAACTTACAAAGAGGATAAAAAAAAAAAAAAAATCTTTTCAAGGTTTTCACCAGGAGAGTGCAACAGCTGAGAAGAAAGAGAGGGCAATCTAGTGGCAGGAGATAACATACAACTGTTCTCAGTTTTTAAAAGGAGGAAGAAAAGAAAGTCTGGAAAATGCCGTGGGATGATATGCCAGCAAAGATAGGCTAACATAATCAGGGCCTTTTATGTTGATGTAGCCACTCGAAGGTGCATCGGAGATATTACCGTAAAGTTCAGAAAAAATCGCCCACCCAAAAAGGAAGAGAGAAACGGTGAAAAACATGGGGTGTGCTATCTTTGGGAATGCCACAGCAAAACTTTCTCAAAAATTAAATATAAACACCCTGGCACTGGCTACAAACCACATGACACGGGAACTGATGCCGCAGATCGCGGACACCTCAAATTCGCGTTTCACGATGCGATAAACACGCGGGACTTCGCTACAAACTCCTGTGTCACGGGAGAGGATAGTGCAGGTTGCGGACGCAGCAGATTCGCTTTTCACGGTGCGAAGGACCCGCGGAAACCCGCCGAGAGCTCGCATCTCACGGGAATGAATACCGCAAATCAGGGGCGCAGCAGATTTATGTTTTATGGTGCAATAAACACGTTTAAACCCGCTACAAACTTGCCTGTCACAGGAACCGACATCGCGCGCACAGATCGTGGACAAAAACGCGGGAATTCGCTACAAACTTTGTCGCAGGAACGGATATTGTCGCAGGAACGGATATTGCACATTGCGGAAGCAGCAGATTCGCATTTCACGGTGCAACATACACGCGGGAACAACTCGTGTGTTACAGGAGCCGATATCACGCGCGCAGATAGCAGACAAAAACGCGGGAACCCGCTATGAACTCGCTTGTCAGACGCGCCAATACAGCAAATTGTGCAGTAGATGCGATTCCCGTCGGACATCGCGTGACGTCCGACGGGAATCGCGGGGGTGGGCGATGTTTCGGAATTTTCATGTTGCAGATATTTAGCCAGAAAAATGGGATGGGCCATCTCTCGGGTGCGGGCGTTCTCTCGGAACTTTACGGTAGTGGTTGTTCTCTCTCCTTTTCCGCGGGTATCTTTTTCCTGGGATTTCCCGACCGTTAGAACTTTGTGACCTTGCCTTGCAGAAAGGTTCAGTTCCTTCGTCTTTGCTTATTTGTTCATCCAGGTACGACACCCAAAATGACCGGCCTAAACTGGCCCGTGTTTCGACTGCCCTACAACTTTCTCATTGTTTTCTCGAAAGATTGCTCGAAGGTTTCTTGGCGTGCCTCGAGGTTTATTGAACTTGACCGGCCTGTAAGGCATTCCCGCCAGAACAGGGATGCATGTTTTTGTGGCATATTGACGCTCGTCAAGGCATACGTGCCGGTCAAGGTCGTATGCATAAAGCATAGAGGTAAGGACGACCGAATCTAAATTTGTCCAGAAAACATCTTTCAGCTCTGCAGTTTTTGGATGTAAGATGAAGACAGAGAAAAAAGAAAAGCAATTCAATTAGGCTCACTTTTGTCTTAGAAACCGTCAGATCAAGGCCAGGAAACCTCTTTGGGCACGCATTCAAAACAAACTCTGGCCCGTGCAGTGCTCTAGGCTAAACTGATTGTCTAAGGGACTGCACTATTTTACAAATTGATTGAACGATCGATAGGGCCGTGAACAGTCGCTCGATTCTTCGTCGCCCGCTCGACGTTGCGAGCCGCCCGCCCGCCCGACGGAAGGGACCTCCGTTTCTTCGCAGGTGGCGACCTTACCCCCGGCTACGCCTCGGACGAGAGTTCGACCAGCTCGTCCTTGGGAGGGGGTGGCGTCATAGCCACCGCCAGATCCCCTTCGGGTGGCGGCAAGCGACGCTCCAAGGCCGGCTCGGCGCGCGGCATCTTGCAGCGCACCTCTTACTGGGAACGCCGGGTGGAGCAGGGGCTGCTCTCGGACAGCTCGGTCACCGAGGAGTTTCCGCCACTGCATCAGAGTCGGCCCGCCAACGCAACCAACGGTGCAAAGTCATAGGGCATCGGAACGTCGACGTTTCGCCAACATTTCCCCGGCGTTGCGTCGATATTTTCGTCTGCGTTTTACCCGCGCGACACGGGTGTTTGTTGTCGGAGAATGTCGACTGCTAGCTTCATTGCCCGACAAATGGTTTCGGTGTGCTGCTTCATTTTGTTTACTGGGGTCGATTGCCGACGTAGAACGTGCATTTCTTGCTACGGGCCGGGCACGTGTGATTTACACGAACGCAGGATGGGGCGTTACAATAGTACAATAGGAGGGGCCCGACATTTTCCCCGTTATGTATTTGGAAGCCACACGGTCGGCCGTGTCTGAGGCACTTAACTCTGACCCAGCTTGTACACGTACGAATGCATGTTATTTGCGTGCCTGATCTGTCTCGTTTTATTTTATGCAAAGCAACGATGGTCCATACTTGCAGCTTGACCAGAACTCTACCTTGCGTCGGCAATGTGGTTGAGTTCCGATGCTACTCGAGCAATGTCATACATAATCCAGTTCGTTAGACCAATCTCGATGGCTTAGCTTGATTATAACCACTGCGGTTCGGATTTGTAGATGTTTGACCGAGTCTGGATTAAGCCTCATCTGGATTATCTGGCACAACGTAGCTCAGCTTCCTATGTATGATAATCAAACGACGCTGAATGTCGCGCATAGAAACAGGGACAAGCTCTGTTTCAGTGTTGACCACTTGCACAGTTGTTCTCTAGTTTCACGTTTTTAAGTTTGTTGCATAGGCTGTTCATGTTTTCATTCCAAGTGTGCTGCTGATGTTCCTGTGGTGGGACACTGTTGAAGTACTTTGACAGCTATTGAGGCAGCGAGCCATCAAATGTCATCTGTGCTAAAACTCGAGCATTTTTGCAATGCCACTAACGTTGGCCGATGTGCCTTATTGTAGCTCGTCGGAGGTTTTAAGCCTGATGTTCATTTTCGAGCATCTTTGACATGAGCAAAGCAGTTTCGGAGTTCGAGGACCAATGAGCATAAGAAAACCTCTTGTCGATGCAAAATCGTGCCTTTACAAAATCGACTGCCGCATTTACTTTGTTTTCTTGTCTCCTTGGAAGCAAGATAATGGGCATAGCGACTCTACCGCCGTTGCTGTTGTTTGCACCTCCAAATGCCAGATTGTTTGGTCATGCATTTAATAGTTGAAACTCGACAGCGGTAAGTCAGAGATTGCCAAGCTCTGGGTTATGTTTGTGAATTATAGATTGCGACATGTGCCTAAGGTTTCTTCTACCATCTTTTGTCGATGACAAGGAACCTATAGGCCTCATTTGCCTCAGTGCCAAAAATCGTGGGTGGACAAGATGGCAAAGACTGTTGCCTTCTTGATGCTGTCAAGTTACCAGCGCATTAACCGACAACTTTTATTCTGCTACAATTGAAACATCTCTCTGCTTAGTCCAATAATGTAGGATTTGGTGCCCTTGCATCCTCTTGTCGACTGTTCTTTTCATAATTATTATTACGCCACGATTATTACCATCGATGATTCAACATCTCGATGACCCTTGCCTGCCTGTATGTCTGTTTGCACCTCAGGAAGGTACAATAGTATTTTTCTTATATATATTATATATACACATCTATCTAGGTTGTAAAGAAAACTATATTAGTCGCATCGTTACCATAGAAACTAACAAAGGATTCAGGAACTTTTTTTTTCTGTTCTGATTTTTCGTGTTAGAGGATCATGTATGCACATTTTTTTTTTTTTTTATGGATATGTGTTTTATGCACATAGCTAGTCAGGGTTTATGTGGAGTGTCCTAAAGAGGCCCTGCTTAGACTGCAGAAAGTCAAGAAGCATTCCAGTGCATCTGCTAGCCCTCGCATGGGGAGCGCGTTCCTCCCGTGAAGGTATTACGGGATCTCGTTCTTCCCGCTTTGTGATTCCTCCGTCGTTCTAAGGTATTATTTGGAGATGTCCGAAAGGCGATTCAAACCGAATCGCCGACTGCCAGCTAGCACGGTGCAAAAGGAGACTGGACACCGTGGTCTGCCTTTTCACCGTGGGAGTCGCGGGTGACCATACGCTATTCGAGCCTTGCTTTGCACGTCCCTAGTGTCACGCCTAGGATGCTTCGAAGCAGCAAATGGTGCGCGAACGTTTCCGCAGCATTACTGCGTTCAACGACGGGAGGGTCGTAGTATTCTTCTTCCTTACCTTCTGTAGCTTTCAGTGCTAGACCCGCCTTCAAGATAAGTGGGACTGGACCCTTCTGCAAAGAGCATTCCACTCTTTCTGCTAGAGCAGAGCAAATGTGAGAGAGGAGGCTCCTTTCTCGCCCCGTCCCCAGCGTTAGTTGGTAGAGTGGAGGAATTTGCGGAAGGAGCTTGTGCCGCCCATCTTAACCTGCAGCATTTCTTTTTCTTTTACGATGAGAGTGATCTGCTCTCAAGGACCCCTCTGTGACAAAGTGCCTAAGGTGACGGTGCCTACATCGAAGGAGTTTATCCGAAACTAAACCAAACAGCGTGTTTTCTTTGCATAGTGCACGCACACCCAGTGAGTAGAATTTTTCTTCCGTAGTTAAGTTCGGAAGTGCCGTAATCTGGGCAAAGTATTCTTTTTGTCGCGAGCTGCGATTTGGGCAGCCGCACGGTTTGGTGTTCTCGAGTGCATTTCGACTTGCGCGTCCGACCGGCCCTGTAAGAGTTATTCAGCCGGTCTGTTTTTTCTTACGCTGCAGCTGTTCCGTCGGAGACGGAAATTGATTTTTTCTTCCTCGTAGCATCGCACTTACTCGAGTGCATAGAACAACCCAGTGGCTCTGTTGGAGCGTAGCGAATGTGACGAGGCAAGGACTTCTCTACGAAGTGCCACAGTGTACAGGTTTTGTATCTCCACACAACCTTCGGTTCCAGCGTAACTGTAAATAACCCCCGCACATTGTGCATTGTGCAGTAATAAAGACATTGCTGTAACCTTGCCACTCGTCTGTTGCGAAATCTCGGTGGCAGTCGGTCCATCGAACGGCGTTTCATAGACGAATTCGTTTGGGCGTGCTCCGATAAAAAGAGGGCACTTATTCATTTACCAGATTTTTTTTCCAGGTTTTTTTTTCCAGTCCAATAATTAACGACGCATCGTTGAACGCTCCGTCTCCGCCCGAAGATGCCGGAGTTCCGGAACTAACCGTTGTCTTATTTGGAAGTTCTTTCGACGGGAAAGTGGGGCCTTTTCTCGGTAGCTGGCGCCATTCGGCTCCACGTATTTGGGGGCTCCGTCAGCCACTGTTTTGGTTTTTTCTGAAACTGGCATCTGATTCGGATCACCGGCGCTGCATTTTGGCCACAGCATATATCTTGCACCGCGATTTTGGCGGAGGATGAATGTCCAGCGATGCAGTTTATTTTTGCGAAAAAATAAAAACATAAAATTTTGTAGACAGGATGCCAAGTAACGTGACCATTGTCTCACTTCTCCTTCAATACAAACGGGCTAGAAGGCTGTTTGTGTTGACACGGTCACCATGCTCCGTAGCACCGGCCTCCTCTGTGTGCCACATAATTATTGCTTTATTTATTTCGAATGCTGCCAACCCTTACGGGTTATTGCGGGAAAGGGTTTTTGGGATGTATGACAGAAGTTATACACATAGAAAACATCAATTGATAATACACCAGAAAACAAATACAATTTTCCTCAAACTGCCTCTACAAAAGAAACAACCGTGAAACCGCTCTGTGGCAAATTGTACCAGTCTTCGATAGTTTCGACGAGAATGTAGTGCTTGTAAACTTCAACGCTGGGTAGGTGTGCCTATCAAAAAGCGTGCCCAAAGGGCCGTCGTCTTTCGCCCTTCCTTCCTTCGCTGCCCTTCTCTCCCATCACTACTGGTTGGCATGATGGCAACGACGGCATTTAAATTTGCGCTATAGACTACTTCCATAAATCCGTCGTGGCGCGCATTGCAATCTGGGTACCTGTGGGCCGAGAGCGCATACGAATTTTGCTTCCCTCAGATTCCCACAATGCATAACATGGCATTACGCCGCGATGAGGCGCTTTGAGTTTTGAAACAAGTGTCTTGTCCGCACTGCTATTTCGTTTTCAGTCTAGGTGATGTCGGATCAAGTTTAAATGTTTGTGGCTCCTGATGACGGTAGACTCATTGTCAACAGTGATTGAGATTGAAGGGTGTAAACGTCCGCACAAAAGTCGGTCTATGCTTGACAAACGAATTATCACTGACTCTCTCTTGTGTACCCTTATTCGTGTCTGTCTCTGTTTGAATCAACAAGTTTCCTGAACATTATTAATACTTTCGTTGACAGCAGACACTGCACGTCAAAGGCAAAGAGACTGGATCTATACCATGACATCACGTCAAACCTTTGACTAATCGGACACGGGCGACCTCAGCGGCACATCTGGTCACTTAGCATTCCCCGCTAAAGGGTGCTGCCACTCTATGTGAGCCAATCGGAGCAATGGAGCAAAGCGCGTGACAACTCTGCACGGGAGGTGCTAGTACGCTCCGACAGTACATTGTCACTTGCCTCGCTCTGGCACTGCGACTGGTTTACGCAAGCTGCAGCTTTGGCTCTCTGTCGAGTTAGCATCATAATCTAAGCCCTGAGACACGGAGAAATAAAAGAGCGGACAAGACGACACCCGTGAGAATGCAAACCTGTGATATCACTGTGTTCTCACTGTAACGCTGAAGCAGTAATTCGCGTTCAATATACATCCCGTGCTGGCCTACGGTATAGGTGAAGCAGAAACTCCACCACTGCGGCCTTGTCATTGGGCCGTAAACTTTCCACTTTTAAACGAAAAGCACTGATGAACATCCGCTGGTGGCAAAAATACAGAATGTTAAAACCGGTAAATGCTGATAAAAAACAAAACAAAAAAAAACATTGCTGTCAAAAATGCAAAATTGGTTAAAACCAATACACACAACAATAAACAACTGTTGGTGTCAAAAATATGAAGCAGGTTAAAACCGAAAAACGCCAATTTCTGGAAATATTTGCTCCGGCTAGGACTGCTTTTTGCCAAAACTCTCCTAATGTCTCAGGTTTTTTTTTTTTTTGTTTGTTTTTTCTTAATGCGAAAGCGTTGACTGTCTCATGGAGCGAACCGACGTCATCAGTATTGAAACCACGCCAAACGGCACCTAAAATCCCCTTTCCGAATGGAGCAAAGTGAAGCCGATTTCTGATAGAATATGCTTTCTTTGGGTGTAGGGTCACCACCCGTCCCGCGACTCGCAAGACTCTCCCGCATTGAGGGCTCGTGTGCGGCGTCCCACAATAAATTCCCGAATCTTCAAAATGTCCCGCAGTTCACACTGTCGTAAAATTCGCTCTGCAACTCGTGATGCTGCCGAACAACGGGGCACGGGGAAGCGTGCAGGTTGCTGGTAACTCCATTCTGTCCAAGCATTGCGGTAAGCGATCCTCATTCTTGCAGGAGAACCGACGCGCATGCGCCGTTGTGCCTTTCCCCTTGATGGCAAAATATTGTAAGGTTCCTACACTGGTTCCTACGTCTCAGGGCTACTAATGCAAAAATTGCTCGCCAAAAGTTTAAATATAAAATTATATTCATATCGTTATGTCAATGCAGAAGGGTTGCTGTGGCATTTCGTTTTAGTGAAGACAGCCACACAAGGCAAAAAGCCTGCAAAAGAGAAAAAAAAAAAAAATTGTAGTAACTTTTATTGGAGATTAGTACAAAACGGGGGCCCGTGATGTTTTCTAAAATTTTTAGTTTACAAGGTTTGCGGCACAATTAATATTGTTTCTATAGACCCTGCCGCCATAGCCGACCTTCAGTTTCTCGCCGTTGCTCCGCGTTGTGTGCTGCACTGGCCACTGCTAGAGCACTATATAGCTCCTTCGGAGCAGAGTAGCGCAATCCTGAACGCCATCTCTTGGCGACTAGCGGCGAACGCCCGGAGGTTCCAACTCCGGTCAGAAATGCATGGGGAACGTGAGAAAATCGTTGTTTCTTCAATATTGTGGAGATGTACGGAACGACAATAGTTTTTGAAATAATAAAGGAACATTTCAGAATAATTTGCGCTGAGTTGTGTGCCAAATAAGGACGTAATTTTTTTTAAAAATTGCATGAGCGGCATCATGCGATCGGGCGGTAGCTTACGCCACCTAGCCATTTTGTCTTACCCTTTAAGCTTAGAATATTTAAATGTGAAAACTATATTCACTCTGTACTGAAAAGAAAGTGAGGCTATAAATCCCCCTTGCCATCAGTTAATAAGAAAATGCCTAGTTTTCTCTCGCTTTCTGCCACCATTCACTTAATCTTTGCTTGGTAATCTCTACTGTCTTGAAATCCACTTTTCCTTCGCTGTCTCTAAAAAAGCGCGTGGAGGGCGCGCCGACTGGTGGCAGCTCGAGTAACTGATTCGCTGAAAGCAAGAACAATAAGAAATCAAGAAAACAATACGCGCGCCGTCGTCATGGCAACCGCTTGGTTGTGAGAGAGGGTGTGAGAAGTGTTGTCCCTCCTCTCTCTCTCTCTCTCACCCTCGGCGACAAGAGGAGGAGGGAGTTCGTTCGGAGTTCGGAGCAGCCTCCGAACTCCGAACGAATTTGCATCCTATTGTCGCTGATGTTGAGAGAAGAGGGAACTGCTCCCATTGCCGCCGTCTCGTTCTTCTACAAAACAAAGTAATAGCAATATCTTTTTTATATAAAAAAAGTGTGTTTACCTTTTTCTGCGAATGTCCGACGCTTCCGAAACGATTGCACTTGACTTTGCGTCGCTCGATTGAGATCGGCTCGGCAACAGTGCATGTTCAGTGACAGCCACTTCTCATTAGATCGTCAATCAATGAATGCAAAGTGCGCCCGGCCGCTGATGTTTCTCAGCTTAAGATGGGCGCACATCGGCAGTCTGAGCACAGGTCCAGACTTCTTTTGCAAGTTCTCTTTTTATTAGGTACGTCCTTTATACAGAAAAAAACAAACAAAAAACGTGCACTTCACGGTACAAAAAAAAGTAACAAGATCTACAGAAAACTACTATTCAAGTATTCACAGCAATGACACATTTAACTTTGCAGTATTTAGCGACAGTGATTCGATCGCCACGGCCTCTCGCAGGTTCCTTCTGCAGCGCGAGCTGCTCCACGCACGTGCTACCAAGCTGCGGTGCTCGAACACCGATCCCCCCCACACCGCTCATCTTAACATAAATGCCCTGTCCCTACTGGCCTTCTACAATAACTGTACCATAATGAAACATGCACCAGCAAGTTTTCGGCAATCCGAAACTGTATAACGAAAAGCAGCAGCCCGTCTTTACCTTTCTTCACTCGGGAACCCAAAGAACTTGGCAGAGCTGTTGCCACCGGAATTAGACCACCACTGAGTCGAGCAATAGACAAGGTTCCGTTTGCTCGGCGTACTGGTAGACGCAACGCCACTGTCTACTGCCGCAAACGAAATCCACCACCGCACCGCTGGCAAAGGCGCCGTCGAGCAGCCGACGCAGCCGCGACCACGGCAGCCGACGCGGAACTGTTCTCAACGGTCAAAATACAAAAAACAACCGACCAATGAGAACAAAGTATGAGGGCGAAACTTTAGCTATCCAAAATATTTGTTTCACCTTACCAGGATAATTTTTGAAATCTGTAAGCAGCAACAATAATATGTATCTCATCCTATTAAATAATTTTTCCGGCGTAAACCGGAAGTTCTTAATAGAATACCAACGGATAAGAGATGGCGCTGAAATAGCTGACCGGAAGTCGCTCGAAGTGTCCGGCTGAAGTGTGACGTCATGGGTCCAAACAAACCGTTGCTAGGGTCGTTGTTATGGACGAATACATATGGCTCGGTTTCGCTACGAAAACCCAACCGTTCAAAAATCAGGAGTAGGATTTAAACTTCTAAAAACCACAAATGTAGAAAGCTTGAATGTCATATATGTTTCGACAGAAGTGTGCCGGTAATCGCTCGTTTCTGAAATATTCACGACTGCAACTTCCGGTCCTCAAGATGCCTGCAGCAGACGACAAATGCAAGAAGTATGCCGTCTGCCGCACGCCGGCCGGTCAAACCGGGGCCGTCGTTTGAATCGTGTGAATAAAGACGATATTCTGACATCGTATTTGTTTGAAATATGAGTATCAGACATATATAAGAATTCATAGTGGGGTGCGATGCAAAATATGGTTTATCGAAAGTCCGGTCGTCGATCGAGATGATCGTCTGCTAAAAGATCGCATTGCACGGTGCACCCGTGAGAGAAGCACTTCAGGCGATCGGTAGAGATCCCAAATTTTGTTTGCGGACTCGCGCTATGCGAGGGTGCTTCGTATACCTGGTTGTAACCATCGCGTGGTGAAAGACCCTTGCAGTTTCTTCAGATTTCCGCAAGACCCCAAAGCGCGAAAGAACTGGATAAAAAACATAAGGTGAGTTCATTACAGATTGTACTCGCATCGCGGGTTCGATGGAGATCTTCCCCAAAAGAGCACATCCACGGAATTTTATGTATACCAAGGGGAAAAAAAAAAAAAAAATACTGCGAAATTGCGATAGACATGCAATTCTTTAACAACCTGACAACCACAATAATGATGATAACAAACGACTTACCTCGACGGCGTACGATTTGTTTCTTATGCTGGCCTGCACTACGCCGGTAATGCACTTCAGGTCGTCGTCGTAACTGATCTGCATGACGTGGTTTGATTTTACTGCATTTTCACCCCTCGTAACTAAGCTGGGTTTTTCACAGAAAAAAAAAAAAAAAAAAACGCACATTGCGGAGGCCTTTACGGCCATGGTGATGCACTTGTTTTTGTCGCTCGTTTACCGACACAATTCAATGAAGACGCCCGCTGCAACAGAGGCCAGCAAATCTATCGTGTCGTCTGCTACCAAAGCAAAGCGGAGTGTAGTCTTCAGAAATGGCTTTCATCGTTGCGATACGACACTGAGACGACAAGAACATCTTCATAATTCGATATCAAGAAGTTAGGTTGCTTACAAAAAATTATTTACTTACTTGTAAGCATAAATCTAGCGTCATGTGGAGTCTCCATGCATTAGTCCATAGCAACGTCCCTAGCAACGGTTTGTTTGGACCCAGACGCCTTGTTGTGACGTCATCACTTACATCTCAGCGGCGAATTTAGGTAGCGCGTCCCGACCTAGGCGCATCCTAACTTCGGCAGTAATTCGCTTCGCGTCCGCTTGGGAGTCGGGGGTGGCACCATTGAAGCCCCTTCCACCGTATCTGTTTCGGAACCAAAATAGAAGTCACGTGCAGTTCCTCGAGTGGCCGGTTCGGGGGAAATGTCGGCGTTGCGATCGCTATTAGCTCGGTTCTCGAGTACGGATCGGTGCCACTTTTTCAGAGCAGGCTCTATGGCAGTTTCCCTAACGGCTCTGCCTAAATTTCCCAACTGCTCGGGCCATTCCATTTAGCGCTCTCTGGGCGGCACCATTTTGTTCGACAGCAGCGCCCTCTCCATACATCCGGGAAATTCAGCGAGATCGGCGGGGTAAAGCGAGAGAGAGGGCACGCGCCCGACTCCGCTAGCAGACGAGAAACCGGGAGGTTGCCATTCTCCATCTTTGGGCTGTACCGGCGGGCTGTACGGAACATCGAACACTCGTTCGTGGCTGCCGTTGTGAAGTGGTTCGCGTTCTTAGTATAGTTATGGCTACTCCAAAATCAGCCTATAGCTCTCTGTTCTATTTCGGTAAATGATTAGCATATCTTTTTTCCGTTACTTAAATAGCAGTTGAGTCAGCCGGCAGTACTACCCTCAACTACTGCGTGTATTGCGGCAGGAGAGCACGTTTTAATTTATTATTTCAGACTTCCACTCATGGTCGCTAAAGGCCTACACCAGTACGAACTTTGTATAGTAAAAAAGGTTCTATTTTTTTTTTATTTGCACGCAGGTAACAGCGCAATTGGACCCTGTTAGTCTTTTTATCTAGCATAGTATTACACGATAACTGGCATACCAAAATTTGCGCATCTGCGCTTGAAATTTCAAAAATGACGCGATTTTAAACAGAGTTTGCACGCCAGCCGGATGCTAGGTACAGCCCAATTGGCGGAGCAGACGACACCGGGTGAGAGGGGGAAGGCATTTTTTTCTCTCTATTACCCTCTCTGCTATGACCCTAATGGAACGGTCTATAGACCTTTTCCGCAAGGTCGCCGCCATCTTGAATTGTCGTCACTTCCAGTATGGGCGAAAACATTGTTTTGCCGTCGCCATGCCAGTAGAAGACATTTAGGATATAAGCGTAACCGTCACACATTCTCATTTTGCCTCCCCTCTCTTTTTTTACTATTTGCAGGTTGAAATGTTTTATTATTTTTTCGTCGCCCGTACCGGATATGCCTATCAGGTGGCTGGGGACGAGAGTACAGGAGAAAAGTTACAGGTCAAGAAG
This sequence comes from Ixodes persulcatus, assembly GCA_013358835.2. Classification (NCBI taxonomy): domain Eukaryota; kingdom Metazoa; phylum Arthropoda; class Arachnida; order Ixodida; family Ixodidae; genus Ixodes; species Ixodes persulcatus. Next base: position 13,149 of record JABSTQ010009795.1, on the reverse strand, counting down.
GTAGCGGCAAATGCCCCTCAAAGGAAATCATATATCCCTACGCCACCTCCGCATCCAATAGCGTCCCATCGTTTCCGTGACGTCGCGGCCAATGCGCGAGGAGGGTGTTGCCTTCCTGTACATATTTGCTTTATATTTCGAGTTTGACTTAACATTGTGGAAACCACGAGAGGGAGATTAGAGTCCCTCCCCCCCCCCCTCCCCCCTGATGGAAACAAATACAACTTTCGGGGATTAGATTCCCCCTCCGATGGATACAAAAGGCTGCTTTCAGGGGCTCGGTTCCCCCCTCCGATGAATACAAAGGTTGCTTTCTTAAAAAGTGGGATCGGAGACAAGTTGGAATCCATTGAAGCGGAACAAGGAGCGTTTCCAGTGAACTCTTTTTTCGACTGCGGAGGGATTTCCAACGGGCGCATCACGCTTGTGGGAAGAGCTTCTCCTACCTTCTTGACTTGTAACCGACTATAGTAACGTTGGCTTGGCCCAAGGCCCAGAACTCAAATTCTGGTCCATGTTTAAACGACCGTTAACCGACATTGGCCCAATACTGGGCCGTGTTGAAAAACATGAAACTGGGCCAATATTGTGAGCAATATTCCCCCGACGCTGGCCCAATGTCGACGTGCTGCCTAGGATGTAGTCTGTTGATGGGGTCTCTCCAAGTGTTGTGATGAGGATAGCGGCAGCTGGCGCCCGTAATTGAGGCCACTGGAAAAGTAACAGTGGTTTCATCCTCGGAGGGTCGGGGTTCCATTGGTCTGGAGATAACTTTAGAGTAAGAGAGCTTTGACTTTGGCTGAGCAGGCTGGGGCAGTAAAGGGGGGACGATCGCTTGCCGCAGCTCTTTACGAGTTAGTTGCGCGCCCACGCGCCCCAGTGATTCACGCGCGAGGTAGGGAAGCCTTTTTTAAACAATGTTCCTTTTCGATATATGGCGTTTCTCTAAATTGAAGCTCCGCTTTCTCTAAACCAAGCTTCGATAAAACGTGCCCGTTCTCTAAAAGGTGTTTCGATGAAATGGCATCCGATCAACCGTAGTGAACCCTTTAAATTTAACTATGAAGACATATTGATGAAAACACTCAACGACTACGATTTCTATTTGTTATACCTTCCTCTTTCTCTTAAAGGGGCCCTGCAAGGACTTTTACTGGTTTTTAATTTGCACCGAACCTGAGCGCACTGAACGTAGTAACTTAATGAAACTTTTCTTTTCTCGAATTTCGCTTTATTTTAAAAGTTATAGGCAAATTAAAATTACGAATACAAGCAAAAATAAACTCCTTCATGACGTCCTTGGTTGCTTGAGTGGCCGTGAACTAGAGGAGGGGTAGTGAGCTCAGCGAGCGCTCACGGCTGCCGTACTTCGTGTCGACGGCTCGAGACCACTAAAGCATGTTCTGGATAGGCTGTGTGAAGCGGGCAGCCAGGGCGGCTCGCATTGCATTTGCTGCGCGATTAAACACTAATTCGGCATGACACTTCATTGGCCGCAAACACGGGGTAAAGATCAGTTCAGAACGGGATCCCACTTCGCGCTGCCATACCGCCAAAGGACCAAACCGCAAGCCAAAGCTGCTTGCCGAAGGCCTTCGGAACTAGTGTTCGGAGCCGGTCGGATCCTCGACTGCAGCGCCGCCGCGTACATCCGGGACCTTTCTACGCTCGCCGCTCGTCGGTGCCTGATCCCACTACACCTTTCTAGTATGCGCCTCCTTTTCCACCGCTTGGTGGCGGGTATGTTGACTGGTCATTTCTTGTTTGGTACTTTATAAACTGCATTTGTTTCTTTTCTTATCTAAAATACTGAACAAAAACTACTTTTATAAATAATTGAAACGGTTCGCGCCACTTATATTTTGTATTTCGACTAAAAAGATGCTTTTAGCGGCTCTGACCAGTAGAAAGGCCAGGACCTAAAACGTCACGATGTCGCCACATATTGCGCGCTTTCGGCACCGCGAGTTGCCCCCGTAGGTGGAGGTTTTCGCGTCGTCCGGTTAAAACATGACTCACTGATATTTAGTTACTCTCTCCGTGCCCGCTGGCTTGCCCGAACCCCAAGAGACGTTGAAACCGCAAAAAAGGTAGACGTTTAAATATGATTGCAGGGCCCCTTTAAAGGACACATGCAAAGGAAAAATATATACATTTTTTAAACAGCTTGGTTTGGAAAAGGAAGTCATAAAACAAATTTACAACGCAAAATCAAAATTTTTAGAGCTATATTTACGGCGATATACGAATTTGTAGTTGGCGCCCGCGGGCGCTGCGGAAAATTGGCGGCGGCGCGGCGCGACATTTCAACGCGTGGAGGAACGCGTTGAAACTTGAAACTAGGGGTGTCGCGAACTTTTGTCGAACCGGATTTTGCGATCAAACCCGACAAGATGACAGAACTAAATTAAGCATACTCGTATATTTATTCGGCTGCTCCTAGCTCGACTTCTCATTACCTCGTTGCACTACAAAATGGTATCTTTCGAATAATTATTTGCTAAACGAAATCGCATTTGTAACTTGGTAATGCGTCTTTCCAAGAAGGAAATGGGGGAGAGGGGGGCTGTAATTGCCCCCCCCCCCCCCCCCAGGAAAATTGAAATCTTTCCGCCTGTGTCATCGTCATCGACTCGGATGTGAAATCTTCGAACAGTCATTGAAAAAGCAAAAAAAAAAAAGAATGTCTCATCTGCATCGTTATTAGCCTTGACAAGAGCGAAATGGAATTTATCAGGCCAGAACTAGAAAAGAAAAATCATAAAACAATGGGCAGGTGACTTATTCCTTACCGGCGCTCCCGTTCGTAACCCCCTCTCCTTCGGCGCTCCCCCGTTCTGGTCAACGCGTGAAATTTTCGTGTCCGGAAATAAACTTTCGTCGTTGGCAAATGAGAGTGGTTGTCTGCGAAAGTTCCTCCGTGTTTTTATTCATTCTATTTTAAGTGACGTCATCGGCGTTGTACACTTGCTCGCCACTAAGCTGGCCCGGGGATACCGACGATGACGTCACGACGCTTTGGACAGATAACAGGCCGCAGGGTGCTTGCCGAATGCCCTGCAGCAATCGTTGCACGTATTTTTCAATATAAACGCGGTCTATACGCTTACTCCTGCCCAAGTGCGATAACTGAACACACCGAGACACTATAGAGAAGTCCGCTCCCAATTCAAATATCTGGGGAAAGTGCTTCCCCAAAGTCCTATGCCGACGCTTGAAATCGGGATAGTGGATACAGGGTGGGTGTGGACACGACTACAAATGGTTTAGTTTATTTTGGGGCGAAGGTAGACTGCGAAACCAAAGGGAATGACAACTCCCCTCTCCTCCGCCTCGCACTTCGGCTGGGCCACGTAGTTTTCGCTGTACACTTCCTGCATGTTGATTTCGTCGGGGAAAGAAAGGGGGGAGCCAGGGGAGGTTTGAGTTTCCAATCAGGGGCAAGCAGATACCTGGCGTTTTGGGAGAGGGGTAAATAAAGGAAAGAGGAAGAAATAGTGATACACAAGTTGAAACATCTTGGGCTGATGAGAAAAAGGAGCCCACGACGAGGAAGGAGAAATCATCCGCTGTTATCGCAGTGCCGATCCGAGATGGTAAAGTCCGTCAATGTACCGCGGAGATTCCCGTCTCGGCTTCGCACCATATCAGGGATGTTGCTAACTAACTACGTGAATTTAAACGTTGATTTGTGGTAAGTCCCAGGTTCTCTTCTTCGCGTCTTGTTCGCTGGGTGGCGTCGCCTCCTACGGAGTTGTGAACCAGTTGGAGCAACATTCTGTGACATTCAAGTTCATAAAGGAAGGCTTGGGCGTGTTGGTAAGGCACGACGATTAAAACATACAGCGCAAAAAGACGGGGACACGCAATCAGGGATTGCGTGTCCTCTCTCTTCTGTCCCGTTTTTCTATGTTGTACGTTTTAAGGTTAATAAAATAAACCTATAATTTGCACGTGACGTCGCACCATGTATGCTAATGGGGGTAACAACGGTGGCGCGAAATGTGTGCCGCAGAAATTCGCGCTCAGCAGCATGGCCACCAAAATTCATACAAGCCATGATGGACACCCATGGGCACCTCCTTCGATTATGACGTTCACAACAGAAGGAGGTTGTGACGCGTTCAAGACTCATCATTGGCTGAGTTCACCATTCTTGCTTCGATTCATTCGAAGGGGCAACAAAGCCTTAGCGATGGCAGGTACAACAGCTCAGTGCTACAGCTCATAGCATGGGCTTCTTTTTTAGCCTTTTTTTAGCCGGTTCCACATACAAAGATTTTCGGCAAAAAGAAAAAAGGAACATGTGTGAAACCGTACAGGCGGAGCTTGGCAGACAGAACCATTCGAAAAAATGTATAATTCCGTTGTCATACTGGATACTTTTTATCCAGACCTGTCGGGAGTGGAATTTACTTTCAGAAGAGTTGGCTTCAATTTCGGAACATTCAGTATTTGTTTTTACTAAATATTAGAGTTGACTTTAAGTATATAATATTGTATTTAGAAATTGTGTTTCTTTGTATGCATTCTTTTATACTTGCATAATGCCAAACGGCGGCGCAGGTATGGTAGAAATAATAAATGAACGCTCAGTATTATCTAGCGTCGACCCTTTTTGGATGCAAGTTGGCACCTGCTTGAAATCTTCGATAGATCTGCGTCGGCCTTCCCAGAACCTCCAATCCAGTCGGAGCGTCACTATCTCGCAAACGAACTAACACGGGACGGCGATAAACTTGTAGAAAGGACAGTGCACGTGCCATCTAAACTCTCCCAGGCACCTCTTGCCATTTCACCAAAAGAGGTGCGGCCCTTAGCCGTTAGGCGGAGGACTGCGTGCTAACGCGCAGCACAGTTCTCGAAAACCCAAAGTCCATACGCGTGTGCAAGCGCATGCTGCTGGTGTGCCTCGGTCGTCCGATATTCAGAGTATTCGAGGTTGCCAGACTGGTGCCCCAACGAAGCCCACGATGTTCGAACCACTGATCTCTATGACAATTGCTGGATCACGCTTCCCCGCTTGTTCGCTGCAGCGCGAGTGAAGCCACCGGACTTCACTCGCTTGGGATACGATTTGCGGTTTTGCTAGCCTTTCGCTGCGGTTTTCCAGCGTGCTTAGACACGTTTTCTACCCGTTCGTCGTCATTCGCCGAAGAAGTTTTTTAAGACTCTGTGTATTGTTGAGACTTGCCGTTGTGAACACGTGGAAAATTTTACGAAAACGCAGTGTCGCAGGAAAAAGGCACAACTCGTCGAAAGCAAGGGTCTGGCGGCGTGTTCAAAGCTTCCTTGGCACGCCGAAGTGCCGTGTCTCGATCTGTGCCTTCGCGCGCTTGGATACCGACCAAGAATCGACGCCGTGTGAATGTGTTTAGCGAGTGCAATGTGCGTGAAGCCGTATGTGCCTCTGGATCAGCGTCTTACTTTACTCTGACGTCTGTATACTTGTGGCCCTCGCGGTTTAGGAACGAGCTTAATCCAGCGTCCACTAGCGACGGAAGATGGGGGGAAGGTACGCCTTTTTTTCGTCCTTAGACGATTTACACAATACCGTGCACAACAGCTCCTCATCACTGATCAGTGCTGGCTCATTATCAACCTACTTAATTGCACTTGACGTTTGAACGCGGCTCGCCTAATTGTAATTGGTCAACAGATTGTACACGACCCTATCGGCCGCGCTTCAAAGATTTTCATTCTCGCCGTCTTGTACTTTTGCTTTCGAAGAAAACCCTCCTTGCTCCACAGCGTTGCCCTATTCGTGCTCCCACGTAATTCATTAAGTAGATTTGGAACATAGCCATGGTTAATAGTACATAAGAACACGTACAGATCTCCCCCTTTTATTGATAGCAACTCACCGGAACAGCTGGACGATCCAGAACTCCGTGGCCGATATATATATATATATATATATATATATATATATATATATATGCATCTACGCGCCACACACGTTCAGAACTTTGGTGCGCCCGGCCGCTGATGTTTCGCAGCTTAAGATGGGCGCACATCGCCAGTCTGAGCACAAGTCCAAACCTCTTTTGCAAGTTCTCTTTTTATTAGGTACGTCCTTTATACAGAAAAAAAAACACACACAAAAACGTGCACTTCACGGTACAAAAAAAAAAAAGTAACAAGATCTACAGAAAACTACTATTCAAGTATTCACAGCAATGACACATTTAACTTTGCAGTATTTAGCGACAGTGATTCGATCGCCACGGCCTCTCGCAGGTTCCTTCTGCAGCGCGAGCTGCTCCACGCACGTGCTACCAAGCTGCGGTGCTCGAACACCGATCCCCCCCACACCGCTCATCTTAACGTAAATGCCCTGTCCCTACTGGCCTTCTGCAATAACTGTACCATAATGAAACATGCACCAGCAAGTTTTCGGCAATCCGAAACTGTATAACTAAAAGCAGCAGTCCGTCTTTACCTTTCTTCACTCGGGAACCCAAAGAACTTGGCAGAGCTGTTGCCACCGGAATTAGAGCACCACTGAGTCGAGCAATAGACAAGGTTCCGTTTGCTCGGCGTACTGGTAGACGCAACGCCACTGTCTACTGCCGCAAACGAAATCCACCACCGCACCGCTGGCAAAGGCGCCGTCGAGCAGCCGACACAGCCGCGACCACGGCAGCCGACGCGGAACTGTTCTCAACGGTCAAAATACAAAAAAAAACCGACCAATGAGAACAAAGTATGAGGGCGAAACTTTAGCTAACCAAAATATTTGTTTCACCTTACCAGGATAATTTTTGAAATCTGTAAGCAGCAACAATAATATGTATCTCATCCTATTAAATAAATTTTCCGGCGTAAACCGGAAGTTCTTAATAGAATACCAACGGATAAGAGATGGCGCTGAAATAGCTGACCGGAAGTTGCTCGAAGTGTCCGCCGGTTGCCCAAAGTCCATACGCGTGTGCAAGCGCATGCTGCTGGTGTGCCTCGGTCGTCCGATATTCAGAGTATTCGAGGTTGCCAGACTGGTGCCCCAACGAAGCCCACGATGTTCGAACCACTGATCTCTATGACAATTGCTGGATCGCGCTTCCCCGCTTGTTCGCTGCAGCGCGAGTGAAGCCACCGGACTTCACTCGCTTGGGATACGATTTGCGGTTTTGCTAGCCTTTCGCTGCGGTTTTCCAGCGTGCTTAGACACGTTTTCTACCCGTTCGTCGTCATTCGCCGAAGAAGTTTTTTAAGACTCTGTGTATTGTTGAGACTTGCCGTTGTGAACACGTGGAAAATTTTACGAAAACGCAGTGTCGCAGGAAAAAGGCACAACTCGTCGAAAGCAAGGGTCTGGCGGCGTGTTCAAAGCTTCCTTGGCACGCCGAAGTGCCGTGTCTCGTGCCTTCGCGCGCTTGGATACCGACCAAGAATCGACGCCGTGTGAATGTGTTTAGCGAGTGCAATGTGCGTGAAGCCGTATGTGCCTCTGGATCAGCGTCTTACTTTACTCTGACGTCTGTATACTTGTGGCCCTCGCGGTTTAGGAACGAGCTTAATCCAGCGTCCACTAGCGACGGAAGATGGGGGAAAGGTACGCCTTTTTTTCGTCCTTAGACGATTTACACAATACCGTGCACAACAGCTCCTCATCACTGATCAGTGCTGGCTCATTATCAACCTACTTAATTGCACTTGACGTTTGAACGCGGCTCGCCTAATTGTAATTGGTCAACAGATTGTACACGACCATATCGGCCGCGCTTCAAAGATTTTCATTCTCGCCGTCTTGTACTTTTGCTTTCGAAGAAAACCCTCCTTGCTCCACAGCGTTGCCCTATTCGTGCTCCCACGTAATTCATTAAGTAGATTTGGAACATAGCCACGGTTAATAGTACATAAGAACACGTACAGATCTCCCCCCTTTTATTGATAGCAACTCACCGGAACAGCTGGACGATCCAGAACTCCGTGGCCGATATATATATATATATATATATATATATATATATATATATATATATATATATATATATATATATATATATATATATATGCATCTACGCGCCACACACGTTCAGAACTTTGGTGCGGCGTCAATTCTTGACCGGTATCCAAGCGTGCGAAGGCACAAAGATGCATCACTCGGCGTGCCAAGGAAGCTTTGATCATGCCGCGAGACCGGCGACACTTGTTTTCGACGAGTTGTACCTTTTGATACGGCTTCACGCACATTGCACTCGCAAAACACATCCACACGGCGTCGATTCTTGGTCGGTATCCAAGCGCGCGAAGGCACAGAGACACGGCACTTCGGCGTGCCAAGGAAGCTTTGAACACGCCGCCAGACCCTTGCTTTCGACGAGTTGTGCCTTTTTCTGCGACACTGCGCTTTCGTAAAATTTTCCACGTGTTCACAACGGCAAGTCTCAACAATACACAGAGTCTTAAAAAAACTTCTTCGGCGAATGACGACGAACGAGTAGAAAACGTGTCTAAGCACGCTGGAAAACCGCAGCAAAAGGCTAGCAAAACCGCAAATCGTATCCCAAGCGAGTGAACCCCGGTGGCTTCACTTGCAAGAGCGGGAAGCGCGATCCAGCAATTGTCATTGAGATCAGTGGTTCGAACTAACTTTTGAAGCGTTGATGCTTGCGAGCGCTTATACATATGGCTTGCATGTGTCGTCATATCCCTGCGCTGGTGGCCATCTTGGGTCACCTGCCGAGGAAAACATGTTGGGCGGTTCGAACTGCATATTGAAGGAGGTACGCGCTCATGCAGCAAGTCCCGTCCCCCCCCCCCCCCCCCCCCCCCCCCCCCTCCCCCGATGGCCGCTGAAGCGACGTCACCGCGAGCCGTGTATCACGGTTTCAGGGAGTGACGCCGAGCGAGCCGTGAGTTGAGTTGGCGCGTCGGCAGGATTCGCAGCAGCCTTCCTTGAAGACCGGGTAGCTGCACAGTCGGGCTTGGACGACCAGTGGGCAGCGGGACTTGGTGTCCCGGCAGGCGCGGTCGCCCTTTCGGGGCGGAGGACAGGCCTGCAGGCCGCAGGCGCGGCGCACGGAGGGCTTGGATGACCCGCGGCAGTCTTGGCTGGGACGACCCGCGGTGTCTAGGCAGAACGCCTGGCGGTTCTGGACTCCGGTTCCACCGCACGAGCTCGAGCACTGGGCAAATAGCGAGAGAAAACAAGAAGTCTGCGACGTGTCCAGCGGTTTTCATTTTCACTGACGATCCGCGTGCTCTTTAAACCTCAGTGCTTAACTGCTTGTACATCACGCGTTAGATTCGGTATTTGCTGCAGACACGATACCAAAATTATTTGCGTGCTTGCTTCGTACTATGCTTAGAGCAAGCCTGCAGATAGTGTTTGTATGGACGGTTGGATGGGTGTTAATGGCTATACCCTTTGTAAGCGGCGGTAGCTTGCGCCACCTAGCCTAAGTCTAAAAAGACAAACATATGATCACGTCTCACAGTGTTTGCAGACTGTCTTTTGTATGAGTGGGTCCGCGGCTTTGGGCGCTGCTACTTCCAACTTCTAAATAAGTAAACACCTAATTGCACCAGTGCCTCGTGGCCGCTTGCCGCAGTTCAACCATGCACGTATCTGGGCCGCATAAACCAATGTTTACTATGGGTTTATATTTAATGCGAAGGCATTAACTGTCTCATGGAACGAACCGGCGTTATCAGCTTTTAAAGCCGCGCCAAATGGCACCTAAATTCCCTTGTTCTATGAAGCGAAGCTTGTAGTCTGAAGCAGCGAATTGATGGATAGACTCCCATTGGCTGGCGCGCGGCATAGTTCCAAGGAACTATACTTCGTTTCTCTTTATCTGCGAGCGAAGCCAAAGCTTGAAGCGCGAGACCAGTGCTTTTTGAATTTTCTCCCCAGCTCGCGCGCTCGAGCAAAGCCTGAACGCACGGAGCTTTCGTGCTCGCGCTTCCAGCTTTGCCTTCGCTCGCACATAAGGTGAAACGAAGTATAGACCTTTCCAATGTTTACAAAATCACAGTCCAGCGTGCGATCTTCACAGCCCAGCACGTGCGTGTTCGTCGCTTCGGAAAGCGAGCAAAGCACGCGCCATACGCACGAACGCTCAAAATGGCACCGGCCAAAAGCTCGTTTTTGGAAAGGTCTATAGACCTTTCCAATGTTTACAAAATCACAGTCCAGCGTGCGATCTTCACAGTCCAGCACGTGTGTGTTTGTCGCTTCGGAAAGCGAGCAAAGCACGCGCCATACGCACGAACACTCAAAATGGCACCGGGCACACGCTCTTTCTTGGAGAAGTCTATAGAGTTCCTGTATAGGCTCCCTACGGGAGCCAGAGTTGCGCGTTTGATTCCACGTTCCGCGTGCCGCCCTCGCCGCTATTCGCCGAGATCCGATCACGTGAGGAGCCGTATCAAGTGTCGTGCAGCAAAGTAGACGTTGCACGCGCCCCGGCATACGTTCCCCGGCTTTTGAGCGCGCCGCGCGCGTCGACCGCACGGCGCTGCTATTCGCCGAATTCAGTCACGTGAGGAGCTGAATCCACATGCCATGCGTGAACGCGCAACGCCACCGCACTGCCATGACGCGGCGGCCCGGCCGCATGTAAGAGGGAGAGGGTGGCTTGGCTCTGGAGAGCGGCCGCCCGCAGAGCCCGCCCCGGCAGCATCCACAGAGGTCGCCCGGCCGGGCTCAGCGCGGCGCGCAGCTTGTAGGAATACGCTACGTATACGAATGCTTTCGCATTCCTACACGTTAACAGTTTTAAGTGTCTTTGTAGTCTTTGTTTTCTTTTAACATGAAACGTTTTTTTTTTTGGTTGTTGCTCCCGATTTTGTTAAACCACAATTCGTGAAGCCGTGGCCTGTGAGGTCCCACGATGCAACGCGCGCAGTGTTGCATTATGGGACATCACAAGTTTCTCCGCTGAATTTAGTGGGGAAGTTGAACTGGCGTATAAGTCACGTGACATCGAATCACGTGACGTGTATTTCTCCACTAAATTTAACGGGGATATTACCTACAGACCGGTTCAGTTTCCGCGCTACATTTTGCCGAGAAATTGACGTCGCGTGGTCTATACGGCAATTTCATTTCTCTTCTAAATTTAGCGGAAAAATTAACGACACGCGACCTACGCACGAATTCAGTTTCCCCGCTAAATTTAGCGGGGAAATGGACGTCACGGGACCCGCTGTCTCGTGATGCTCTTCACGTTTGCAACACAACTGCCCAGCAAACTGCCATATAATTTTTTCTTTCTTTCAGAGCTGTTCTGGCGTTATCGACATTTTGGCCGCCGACGGGTCGACACTCTCGGGGCGCTGCTCGTCCGCACTCCGAATGAAGATCGGTACGTGTCAAAATGGAGTCGACGCTCCTTCGTGTTGCCGGCTACTAAGGCAGACAAAGTCGATCACAATGCGAAAGAAGTCGAGTGCCATCGGGGTCACTTGTTTTATGGGCCGCGTTTGCTATACGCGCAGCGAGGACTTGAAAAACGCGTTGATCGTTTGGAAGCGTCTCAGACTTTCCAGACGCTCCCCCCCCCCACCACCCGACGACGCAGAGCATGCACGACCAATCGGCGCAGGAGGCTTCCGCCATAAAATTGCAAACGCTCCGTCTTGGCTTTCTCTAGTACATATACATGGGACAAAACCTGATCAACGTCCGGCGAGACTTGAAACTCCGATTTGTGCAGCCTGACTTACGGGGCTCCAGGAGGACGTGAGCCACTCCGGCGGACACGGTGCGTCGCAGGGCTTGACCGAGGCCGGCCGTTCGGCGACCGGACAGTGTCCCTCCGGCACGACGAGGGTCCAGCGTCCGCCCTGCTGGCCCACGCAGAGCACTTCCCTCTGTCGGGTCCCGTTGCCGCAACGCGGGGAGCACTGCAGGCCGAACAGGCACTTTACTTAAATAGAGCGACAAAATACCGGTCACTCCACTCAGGAAGTAACCGCGGGTCGATGGGATTCGGAAGAAACGCCTTACCTCAAATGGAAAGTAACGCGCGTTATTTCTTTCGTCACTCCGAATTTGTCGTTTTTATGAAGCGGTAGTCGCTCGCAAAGTTTGACATCGTTAAAAATTCCTCGCTTTTTAACCCGTTCATGCAGGGATAACTGCCGCTATATCTGACATACGTTTTGCACATTTTTGTTGTTTTTATTGTCTCGTCTTCTTGTCGTGCAAATTACACGCGCAACCTTGGGTGTTGTGCACGCGTTACCATCCAGAAGTAACTGAATACCGCTCTTCGATACTTTTTTTTTAAGTAACAAAAAATGAAAGACGTTTACAATTCCCTGTAATGCCGAATTAGAACGCAGCACTTGAGGATTAAGAGGGGAGGGTACGGAAAAAAGGGTATGCCCCTCCTCCTCCCCTACCCTTCCTCCTACTCCCTCTCCCTCCCTCCTCCCTCGTGACGTCACCCCTGATCCTCGTGGCGTCACTCGTGAAGGCCTCGTGAAGGTCGTGACCTTCACGAGTGAATGTCATGACCTCACGTGACCTTCACTGTGAAGGTCGTGTCGTTCACGAGTGACTTCGTGACGTCACACGTGACGTCACACGTGACGTCACATCTGACGTCATTATGGGAAACGTCCCATAATGCAACGCGCGGTTACGGCGACGCCGCTCAATACGGAAACGGGCGCCTGAGAGCTGCGCTCAAAAATACGTCACTCGTTCCTTCCCTTAAAAACGTGAACTTTGCCGGACTACCTGCAGTTTTACGTGAGTACTTGCTCTCTCGCAAAGAACAGTTGGAGTTGGTCCACGTGTCTTCAGAGGACGGATGGTGGGACACTCGCCTGAGACCAAGGCCCGGCGTACCAGGAGGCCGTGCAGGGCTCCAGGCAACGCTGCTCGGAGCTAGGGCGTTCCAGAGAGTCGCAAGACTTGGGGCCGGCCGCACACACAAGCCGCCGTTTCTGGACGCCCGGGACGCACCGGCGGGAACACTGCGGATAGAATCGAAACTCTGGACACCGCTAGTCATCGACAACAATAGAACGATATAGCATATCAGTGCTACACAGTGTTGGACAAAATACTCGATAAAAGTATTTAAGTTAAGTTACTAAATACCTGCTTCATAAAGTATTTAAAAAGTATTTAAAATACTACTCAAGTTACTTTCACTGTAAAGTATCTTGAGCAGAGTACAAATACTT